>JBBPCZ010124262.1:0-25593 GCA_037974445.1 Brycinus macrolepidotus | reverse complement strand
CATTTCTTCTGTGGATTTTCAATAAAAGACTTTTGTGTTCCTAACTCTGGTTCTGCAGTGCGTCCTTTCAGGGAGCCGGACATGACAATGGCTCAACTACTAAAGGCTAAAAATGCACTGCTTTCTATAACATCACAAAAACAGTTCATTCATTATGGGCTGTTTTTGCAGAAAAATTTTTCATATGTAGGCAGCATTGATTGGGAACTTGATGAGACCTTTTGAACCTTTAGCAATGTTAACATCCTACTTCAAACTCTCATTTTTACAAAGTGAGGTAACATTTTTCCATGATGTGGCCGCTTTAAAAGTTCCCGGCTCCCCTCTTCCCTGCTGGAGCCAAAATACATACATTGAAATACTATAAAGATCCTACTCTTTCCATGGGTTCTTCACCTCATTGGCTTTATGTGTCTCCATGGCCTTAATGTATGGCCCTGGCTCTTCTGAGGCTCTTTTTTTTTAGTTAAATCAAGCTGTTGTGTGCTGTGACACCTCTGATTTCCAGCAGTGGGGAGTGGAGAGTCCGTCACGGGTTAGTGGGCATGTGAAGTTTCCCTGAAGTGTCCTATCGATTTCTCTCCCCCCCAGAAACCCTGGTGGTGAAAATCTATCCCTGGCAACATCAAATAGCTCTCAGATGCTTTTTCCCTGCCTCTCTTTCACCTGCTGTTGGGAGTGGTGGAAGGCCCCTGAAGTCATTTTCAGAGCCTATTCAGGACTGAGCTTTGGCCTTTTGTCCCTCTACTGGGAGGAAGAGTGTGTGACCTGAGAAGTGTGTGACAGTCAGCCCACCGAGGTGCTAAAAGCTCTTAATAACAACACTGGCCATGTCAACACTCCTGAAAACTCGCAAGGGGAGGGCGACCTTTAGTCACGCTGACTCGAACCACTGCAAAAGCAGTCAACGTGACACTGAAGACCAGCTGTCCATTGAACCAAATCACTGCACTGCACAAGCCAGTCAACGTTATGGTGAAGACCAGTCGCCCATTGAATCAGTGCACACCACTGCCCAAGCAGTCATTGTGGAACTACCTACTAGCTGCATACTGAAAAGATGTGGAGACCAGTGCAGAAGCAGGCAGTATGACTCCAGAGACCAAATGGCTGATGAACCATTTCAAACAGCCAGTAAAACATCATAACAGCATATCTAACTGACTTCCAAACCAGCTCAAACAAATGCAGGCCTTTACGCACCTAACATGATTCCAAATTTTGCAATCACACCCAATGTCATTTTTCTGATCCCAAAAATGTGTCAGTTTAATTTGCTCTGTATTTACCTTTTTGTGCAAGCATGTGTCATGTATTCATTTAACCAACATAGTGTGAGCTTTGGCTGTAAAGAAATCATAATTGAATCTCTTGGTAACTGGTATCTTTTGTCAAAACAGTGAGTTCTTTAGTCAGGTGTGGAGCTAGCATCATGGAAAGCTTCTCAAACGGTTAGAATTATTTGTTAGTATGAGCAAACGTTCATAAAATTAGTAAATAAAATGGGCAGCTGGTGGCCTAATGGTTAGGGAGTTGCCCCTGCGATCAGAAGGTCGTGGGTTCGAATCACAGGACTGCCAGTGGCACCTCTGAGGTGCCCTTGAGCAAGCAAACGCCCCCCACACACTGCTCCCCGGGCGCTGTGTTCCTGGCTGCCTGCTGCTTCACTTGGGTGAATGGGTTAAATACAGAGAAAGAATTTCGTGCTGTTCACACTGTGTGCTGTGGTGTGTTCACGTATGACAAATGGACACTTTACACGTACACTAAGGATAATCTCAACTCAATATCCTCAATAACTTTTTTTGTAAAGAGGAAATGGACATGTTATTTGCACCATGTTCGTGGTATTATGGCCTTAACTTGAAGCCTTGTTTTTGGTCCTTATTTACTCATCGTGGTTTCTATCAGTGGACCTACTGTGCATTGTTATAATTCACCTCCCAGCTGAAAAGTATACTTTTCACCAGACTCCAACAACAATTTACCGAAACCTATTCAACATCAGGTAAAAGCTGTCTCTTGTTTGCCTCACCAAAAAGCGATCAGTGGATTTTCTTCTATGCAGACAAATGCTAAATAATATAAGTTAATATTTATGCAGTCGGGTTATGTTTATTTATTAGCCTTCCACTCCTTGCCCGAACCTGCCAGAGTCTGTGCTGAGGTCTAGACCTCCTTACCCTTCATTTTAATGAATATGGCAGTTGAAAATAAAGCACCAAACTATGAGCAAAAGTTGAATTTAAATCAGGAATCCAGCTGATCTGCTGTCAACCCTTGTCATCATTCCACCTCCTGATAATAGTGCCCCTGTCTTCAGCATCTTTTTTTCAAGTTCTGCTCGTTTTCTAACTTCTCCTTATCCTGTCTGAGGGGAGACGTTTGTACCAGACTGTTTGCATTTTTTTTTTTAAACTTTTGATAGTGACAGACATGTTCAAGCAGCTCTGTTTAACATGTTTGGTGTTAATGGGATTCTTACCTGGGACAGAAACAGGGAGCGGGAAAGCATGCTGGTGAGAGTGGAGTGAAGGTAGGCAGATAGGACAAATGACAATATTAAAGAAAAAAAAGAGGTGCTAATGGGGGGTAAAAGAACACTTCCAACCCTTCTAAAATAGAAAGATAGCAAAGGACTATGTGAAAGAAGCACATCAGAGTGTTAGTATAGGTCTTGGAGGGGTGTACCCTAGACTTAATTTGCTTCAGCACCAGACAATCTCAGCTTTAATCGCACACTGAACTGTCAAACGGGGCTGAGGATCACAGGGTCCTGCACCAAAGCCACTTTTGAAGTGTCAGCCTTGCCTAGCCTTTTGTGTCTGGTTCAGGCTGCCTCCAGGAGAAGTGAAAGTTCAGATGATTTAAAACAAACCCAATAATCCCCTGTGGTTCCTTTTGTAAAGTAATTACACAACTAGATTTTTGTCAACAATGTTGGCCTTTAATCAAGGTCTCAATTAGTGATCTATATGCACACTATTTGACATTTGAGTGTCTGTTATAATTGAAGGGACATTCATTTAACCACATTCAGGAGAGAAGAAGCTGAAGCAGAAGATGCAGAAGAGCTATATCTGATATTAACCAGTTGTTGTTCCTACACTTCAACCCAAACAGTACATGTGTGCTGGTCCTAGCATAAAGTGTAAAGGAAAATTTTGCAGCAAACAGAAGTGTACATATGAAAATATGTCTTGATTTTCAAAAATAGCCAAGGGAAATCTTTTGCAAATTGCAGTTTAAGCTTGTAGGTTTTTGTTCAGTTTAAAGCTTTAGAGGCTACCCCTTCAACTGACTTGACACTGACCTATGTAATGTTGTGAGGGTCAAGGCAAGCAGGATGTAATCGCAAGATCCAAAAAGTTTAATGCTAAAGAGCAAGTAACAAACGCACAATCAAAAACACAAGAAACTACAAAAACACAAGATGGCCCATAGGATACCAAGAATAAGAGCATCGCATAAACAAAGGGGAAAATAAACAGGTTCAACAAAAACACAAGAAAACCAACATGACTAGAATTTACCATAACAGAGCTCAAAAGCAAGTTTTATAAAGAGCAGCGTGACAAGAGATTTTACAAAGAATCCACAAACACTGGCTGAAGTACAAGGGGTATTTATACTAATTAAGGAAATGAGACACCTGGGCAGGGGCGGAGACAGAAACTAGACACAGGTGAATAGGATAACAAGGGGGCAGGGCTAAGGAGGAGCTAAGACCAAAACATATTCACATGGAACAGACACATGAACAAAGGCACATGGAGAATCTAAACAACAACAGACCAGAAAACACAAGACAGAACCAGGGAAAGGAGAGGTTAGAACGTTACAACCTAATACAGAGGTGGATGATGATGACTCATGGGCTTCTGCTCAATGGTTTTTCTTCTTCAGCGAGTGATGTGCCAACATGTTAGCTTTCTGAGGCAGTGTTTAGAACGTATCTTTTTGTTGTTTTTAGTTCTAGCTAATCACAAACACGAGCAAAACTGTACAAGGAAAAATATGGTATAACAAAAACCTGAATTGTATTTTTAGCATTTAAATTCTGGCACATGTGACCTAGTTCTGAAGTACCCACGCTCATCCTAGTCTCAATCAGCTGCCATTTTGTAAGGCAATGACTAAGAAGTATCTGTGCAGACTTATTGGTTCAGGTACTCATCCAGCCTATGGAGGACTTGGAGAGGTTGTTAACATTAGTACCTGTTAATTTCAGCGAGATTTGCTCAGCAATGCATGAACTCCTGGAAGTACACACCCTGGACCTTACTGTTTTTTCCTTCATGAGAACTTTCCTTTAGCATAAAAATATGAGCCAGTTATATTTCACATAAATTTCATGTGAATATTCACCCATGAAAACAAAGAAATGCTTTGTTAGCACAGCAGTTCTCATGACAGCAGCTAAGCCTAGGCCCAGTAACCATACTCTGCACAGACGCTTGAGCAATGATGTGGAAGTCAAGAGATGAGGAAAAGTAACTGCCCCCAATGAGTTTAAGTCAATGAAGACATGATTTTTGGTACAAGAAAGGGTTTTTCCTGTTTGGCCACTAGGGCTAGTTGGGTGCAGTCAACCAGCCAGATACTGCCCTCTTGATCCAGCCCTTCCACGTGATGCGAATTGCCGTTCTTCAGGCTAGGCTGCACAGCAAGTTTTTTGAGATTGCAGCATGGTGATGTTAGGTTCCGGCATATTGTGCAGGTGAAATACCAGTGATATTCATATCTCAGCTGTGATACTGCCCTGCTGTACCCCAAATACATAACATTGCAGCACTCTCAATCTGTGTGTGCAGTGTTCCGATGCTTTGTTGCTCTGCCTGCCGAGGGCTGGCTGAACTGAAAGCCATTGTGTGTGGTGTAATGGCCATACTTGTCTGCACTTTACTGGCAGCCCCTGGTCGTGTGAATAAATATGTACTGGTTTGAAATTGGGAGCCCTACTCCTTTCATCAGTCTTGTTTTATGTTCGTGTTCGGTTGAGCTGGTAGGAGCTGGTAAAAATGTCTCATTATCATATATACCAATGTATTGTTACTGAAAAGTCAAAATACTGTCCTGGGAAGAAAATAACAATTGTAGAACTAAACTGTAGTGTGTATGTGAAAAAACGGCTTTTCTCCGAGACAGACTATACATGTTTTGAATGTCTCTATTAAGCATTCTTGTATTGTAGAATTATATAATTTCTAGAAATTTGTTGTGTCTGAGAGTTCTCACTTGTTCTACATACAGGTAGAAAGGAATTCAGAAGTTGTACAGAAACAGTGCATAGTCAACAGTAGTGAGCAGTTTTAAGCAAGATTTTGACACTGGACCCAAAAAAAAGTTTGTTCATGGCATCTCACCTTTTTTTGTTTGATGCAGTTCTGTTTTTGTTGTTGCATTTTGCAAAGGCCCTGTCTTACACAGCAATGACAAGTTTTAGCCGCAATGACTGATAAAGTAACCAGGCTAGAACTAGCATGATTAGTCGTCCCGAGGTTTGTGAGACTTGGACAGGAGACAGTAATTGGGAATAGGCTGTGCTGGTTGGTACCCAAAGTGTCCTGCAAAAAAAAGAGAGAAAAAGGACACTCAGATCTGAAAAATCACATTCAGAGCATGAAGCATAAAATCAACCGCGTCCCATCAGTCTGGTCGAGCCAACTGACCTTCTCCTCTCGCGTCACAGATAAAAGGCGTTAGATCCTGAAAAGTTCTTTCTGTGCATGCATGGCATAAATGTGGAATGACTGTTATTAATTCCATGAAATATGATTTATGCTGTTTATAAAAAGTTCAAAGTACGGCTTTAAAAACGTTATGATTTAAGATGACTTTAATAGGCTTATGCCACTGAGGAAAGTAATGATCCCGACTTTAAAGTCTCTTCTGTAAGAAGCTTTTGCAGGTGATATCTCTATTTGGATCAGCCATTTAGCGAACTCTTTCATCCAGAGTCACCGTGTGCTCGGCAGGTGCTTGGGAGAGCAGGTGGTGTGCTGAAATAAATGGGGAGATGCAGTCAACCACACCTGCCATTTGAACCTAAACCCCCTCTGATTATGTCCATTACCCAAGCCAGTGGGCCATGCTGCTGTAGCGCCACCGGAGCAGGCTGCGCTGTGTCCACTCTGACCTAATCTCTCTCCGCCTCGGCCGTAGTTGACGGGAAACGGCTTGTGCGGATGAGAGTCTGCCTTTTGCTTTGATGTTTAGTGACAGAGAACAAATGTCTGTTCTCAGCTGAAGGCAGGGCTTGATTTTCTGGCCCTTAAGGTCTATTCCAGTCCCCCCCCACTGTGAAGTGTCAGAGGGGAGGCGAGCCAAAGGCGAGAGGCATTGAGCAGGGAGTAATATAGAAGCTTCTGTATCCTCAAATAACAATAACATCCTGAGACAGGCCTTGAGCAGCCATTTTAGTGAAGACCAAGAGCACTTGCTGAAGAGAAGGAAATATTAGCAGTACTGTCAATAGAATGCATTCTGGAAAGATGTACAAGATATGACATTTGTATGTGTGACTTATACATGGCCTAGATTTATACAGTGTGTTAGTTAGGATTTGTACAGCCCATATTTCACTAGTTTAAATAGTAAGTTTAAAAACCTATATTCTCCATTTTTCTTGTATTTGTTTCCTTACTTGTAATTGGTGGTGTGGGACCTCACCAGTTGTACTTTACTCAAGTATTACTGACTGTTACATTTACAAGAGAAAAGAAAAATAAATGTGGGGTTTCTCTAACCAAACTTTCAGGCTGCTCAGTCATTGTGAAGTAATGGAATTAATGGGTTGGCAGTGTAACATGTGTTCAGTTGTAATGACAGCTGAAATAAGACTTTATGAACCGAGATGATAAGCTTGACTTACTTCCGCAGACCTTGCTGTCCTCCAGTTCCCTTCTGTGGACTGTGGTGGTCCAGGTAAGCTTCAGAGGCCTGCTAAAGCATTGTCCCTGCAGGACTACCTACAGATGAGTCATACATCATAGAACGTTCCAGCTCAGATCACAGAGGGAACAGCAGGCAGGCTTACATAAACTGAACCAATTTCAACTCGGGTATTTTTCATCGAGGAGCGCGGGGCAGGGAAAAGATCGTATGGAACAGTTGTCTGAAATCAAATAAAGCTGTAAATGGAGGGAGTCATGACCTGCTAACTCTCCTGGAGCTTGTTCACCAGACTCTGCAGGAACATTCCTGGTTCTTTACCAAGTTTAAATAACTTCCATTTCTTGTTGGGGGAGAATTAATGCAATCTTTGATGTCAGCAGAGAAAAAGCCGACTTTCGCTTCCTTGCGTCCCATACAAATGCGTGAGTGATGCAATTCAGTCTTAAAACACATGCCTCTTTTATGCTTATTAGCATGATTGAACCAGCTGCCATGTATTTGGTGACTTATCACACAAGGCCTATGGAAATGCTCATAAAGGAACATAATGAAAGCAGTACATTTTTGTGTCATTAGTAAATTAGAATGAGACACTTGCAATCAGCACACAAAAGCTAGCAGTCATGCCTTAATGGTGTGATTGTATGTTGCTAAATGACAGGATGGGAGACTGAATGGCTCTATCTCAGCAGAGAGTGAAGTGGCTAAGTGTTTTTGTGACTGTGCCACCTGCCACATACGGAGGGCGCTCAAACTGATAAGAGACTCCGGAGAGAGGAGGGGGGCTGAGACAGCGACAGGTATTGTGCTTCGCAGAAAAGACGGAATGGCATCGCGTTAACCGAGTGTATGCAGAAGAAGATAAAAAAGACACAAATGACTTAATTGGAGTTTGAAGCCAATCAATACAATGTATAATTATGTCTTTCGTTTCTGCTGTTTTGCATTCCCACCTGTTTATTACTATAAATTACAGTCCTGCCACGGTTTAATACGTCTGTGTCATCTAATGTCTTTATGCTCGTACTGTTGAAATATGTAAAAGACAAGCTTTCTCTAACAAATCTTGGTTCATTACTGTCATCTTGCAATGCATATGATTTACATGACAGAATCACTTATGTAATTACTATTACACAATAAATTATACATTTCATTTGCATCCTAATTACATTCTGTGTGGATTAAAGACAGTCAGTCTGGCCTTCAAGTTTGACTTTTTTGCTGCTTCATCGGTGCTTCAATGTCAAACAATGACAAAAACAATCCAAAGATATAAAGAATGTGTACACTTTTATAATGTTCATATTGCCCAAAAAAGACTGCACAACTATAACTTTTAATCAGGCTTAAGTCATGATGAAATATCTTAATCAGAAAACTTTATTAATCCCGGAGGAAATTCTATGAGTGAGAATCAAAATTAGAAATCATTTAATTTAAACATTCATTTTAATCAAAATGAATTTAACTTAAAACATTAGAACAGGCATTTCGAGGTGTGTACGCCATGGAGTACCTTGGAAGGTTACCTGTGCATCTGTCTAGCTGCCGTAGCATTAAAGCACAGTTGGTGTGCTCATGAGGCGTATGTTGGTACATTTATCTTGTTTTGCTTGGCAATCCTTGGTGTAGTCACAGAAGCTTATGCATTTACCTTTCCAACCATTAAGCCAGTTTCTAGACTTGTCTAAACTCCACATTACCCTTGCTATTTGGGGTACTTAGCTAATGAAGACAAATCCTTTTGCGTTACATGGATAGGTTTAGACTTCTTGAGAGCATCCTCAGGAGTGATTAGTAGTGTTTCTGTGGCAGTGAGCTTTTTTTTTTTTTTTGGTGGAGGCAGACGCGTGGGCCAGGTGTTCCTCTGCCTCCCTTCAGACTTTCCCCGATACTAATCCACTGCAGTCTCCCAAATAATCCTATCAACCTCCCCGCTCCTAGCGAACGAGGGCAGAAATGACTTAAAGGCATTACACTCTGAGAGGGCACATACATACACTCTGTTTGCTTTCCCTGCTTTTCTCCGTGTCAGCTAGCTAATGCCCCTGCTGTAATTGTTGATGCTGGTTAAGCCTTGTAGGAGTACTGGGCTAAATGAAGTGCGCGGCTGGATGAGGTGCCAGAGAGCAAGAGGCAGAGAGGAAAAAGAGAGGAGAGAGGGAGAGATTAGCTTATTTTGTGGTCCGTATTTGTAGACACCGCTCCATAATCATCGATAGATATGCACAACTGTGAAAGATAACAATCTTAGCATTGTTATGTGCTGGGCTTAAGGAGACTGTATAATACAAATGGAATAATGAAGGATTAAAAACATTATATGACAGAAGAAAGACCTCCACACTGATTCAATAATGGCACAGTGCTGGAGTCAGCTTATTAGCTCTACCTTTTCTTTCATTTACTCTTAATTCTTAGCCTCTGGAGTAGAAACAGTGCAGAGCCAGAAAGGATGAGAATATACTCTTGACAAAGACAGCACGGCCTTCTTTTTCTTTGCACCTTCACAGCAAGAGACCCTTAAATGCCCTTCAGTCTGGTTTCTTCCACAGATCATCTGTGGGAGGGCTGCTGTCTTGTTCTTGACACACCAACCCTCTCGCTGTGATCCATTGCTGGCGGCCATTTTGGCTTCAGGTAGACGTTGCCCTTTCACAGTGTTCCAGGATAAGCTTCCCCGGCCTCCAAGAAACTGAAAGACTACTTTCAGATCAGCACAAAACATCAACTTCTCACCACTTTCCAGGGCAAGGTAAAATACTAAACATGGAGTTGTTGGTAGCTTATGGGTAGGTGGGCTTTTATTACCCATCATGGTTGCGGAAAAGGTTCTTGTTGCCACTGGGATTGTACTGACAGAACTAACAAGGGCAGCAACAGTGGGAAGCCTCTACTAAAGAAGTTTAAAGGAGCTAGTGGAGTACAGAGTGCTGCCAAATCCCTGTTTTGACAGCCCTGCAAAACTCAATTCTCTGTCTTCTGCAAACTGTTGCTGGCAGGGGCATGACTGAAGGGGGTGAGCCCATTCACAGTTCTGGTGAGTGAGGGGCTGGGGGAGGGGTGGGAGGGGGCCGTTAAGAGTTATTGAGGCTTGCTTTTGAAAAAAACTAAACAGCGTATAATACAATTATGAACCATTTACTTTGACATTATAGCACTTCTGCCTGTTTCAAAGCAGTGTTTTTAACATCCTGAAAGCTAGTTGGGCAGTTTTGCCCAGCTAACTGTTATTTGGATTTGTCTTGATTATTTAAATATGCAAAATCCAAGAGACAGATTAGGAACTGCAGCTGCTAGTCTCTCTTCCATGTTTGTGAGGGTCTTGTGTGTAAACCAGAAAGCAGAACAACTAAAAAATGATTATAGAGCAAAAGCTTTGTTAGCGATTCCCAGTTCTGCTCTGGAACACATACAACATGCACATTTTAGGTGCCTGTGGTAAGCTCATCAGTCATTCTGCTAATGAGATGTTTAGTTAGGTCAGGTTTGTTAGTTTAGAAAGCCATCTGAAATGTGCAGTGCTGTGGCTCTCCTGGTGAAGGACTGGGAAACACTGAACTATACTATATATTATCTACTATCTTTATTAAGTAGGCCAAGAAAATAAGCAAACCCATCTCAAGCCTTGTAAACAATAAACAGAGAGATAGAGTTAGTCATTTTTCATTTTGTTCTAATCCATTTGATAAAGTGATTATGTGCGACGCCTACATACAACTGGAGTTGAGCCCGTGCACAGCTGTGGGAACGTATTTTAAACTGTGGATGCAGCAGCCTATCATGCATCATTTATGTATTCTTATAAGGTGTGATGAATATATATATTTTTAATCTCAGAAAAGATCCAAGGCTATTAAAAAGATTTTGGGGCAATAGCCGGGACCTAGGCATGTCCCTGCTGACTGGGCTTCTGAAAATGTCGTCACTGAATGTTAAGCACAGGCTTGTCCTTTGAGATTTCCCATTCTCCTGCAGCTCACTCCGTCTCTGTGTACCATTTGGAACCAATTTCTGAGCACACTATCAAGACAAATACTAAAATTCTATCAATATTAAGAACAACTCATGAACACCACCGCTTTCCATGCAAAGGTAATGAGTATTATGGGCGGGTTGATAGCCCGTTGGTTTGCATGGTGGTCATTCTCATGACTATAGTTGTACGAAATATATAATGTGGAAGGTTGAATTTTGTGGATTGGGAGGAAGAAGATGCTGCTAAAATCTCTGTCTTAAAAACCTTGCGAAATTCTGTTTTCATCTGTGTTGCTGGGTTTTATCAAATCAGCTGTGTTTTTGCTGTGATATCACTGGGTGATTCACTTTTGCAGTGCATTTTCTTTCACCGATAACTCCTGCTGTCATGGAATGTTAGAACAGATCGCCCTACTTTGAGATATTTCTCATTCAACAGTCCCAGAGCTCATTTTGTCTCTGTTTGTGCACCTGTGGAACCAATTTCTGAGCTTGCAACTCATTTGATGGGCGACGCCTAAAAAGACGAATAGTCCAATTCTAGCAACATCAAGTTGCATGCGGCACAAGGCAATTCATATCGTAATTTGAGGTATAAAATGCAAGTTGGAAAAATTGATGCCATTAAGAAGAGCAGTTGTGTGTGGCAGGCTGACGTGGAGGAGAGAGGGAATATTTTTCTCCCTTCCTTCTTTCTCCTGCTAGACAATTTATTTTTTCTTTCTGCTGCGTCTGATTAATTGGAGTACAATGACAAATATTTGGCGGCCCTTTTTAATAAGTACTGTTGGACATGACAATTTTGCCTGGATGATGGCGTCATCCGACATCTGTGCGGTGGTGGAGAGAAGAGGAGAGAAGGGAATAGAAAACAAAACAAGAAATAAGCAGAAATAGTGAGAAGGGGAGACAGGGCCTCTCAGAGACAAAGAGGAGAGGGAGAGCAGCAGAGCGAGAAAGTGATGGAAAAGGAGAAAATGGAAAAGGAGAAAATGGAAGAGAGAGATGGTGAAGGAGAGAGAGGGAGAGAGAGAGAGAGAATGCGGCGAATCATCCGTCATCCTGCCGAGTAATAATTCAAACCTCCGCTTTGAAGCTTTGGATCCACATTGACTGGTCATTTTAAATCAGGATCATTGCGCTCAGGCTTGCATTGTGGACAATTTCTGTGGCCTTGTCCTGAAGGCATTTGGGCCTGCTCTAACACCCCCCTACCCTTTTACCCCCCCAAGCCCTGCTAGTACACCCCCTACCACTCCCTCAACCTCCCTGCCCTCACGTGAAATATTGACCACTCCGAATAATTGATTGTTTCACCTTCAAGCCCATCAGGCTGTGGCTGATGGTGTTCGGCAAACTGCTATGTTGTGTTCACGCCTGGACTGTGCGGTTGCAGAGGCTAACACTCTGTCCTGGACACGGGCCCTACGTGGTCAAACTAAATCAGTGACATGTGACTCAGCGTGGACGGAGCAGACAAGGGTGGCAGAAATGACATGAACATGTGTAGGATGGCTAGGAGGGGTGAATGCTCTGTATGCTTCATTTTCCACAGGAGTGAGAAGCATTTACCATGAACTGCCTGAAAACTGAAGAGCGAATTTCCGTCTGAGGGATTTGATGTAAAATATCCACCTGATTCTTCTATCCAGATGCATAATCTGCATTTAGTACCTATTTATCTACACATATCATGACAAAACAAATAGCTCTTTTTTACTACTGTTTGTCTAAATTGGGAAATGATTTCTCACTGCCATCATGTTGCTTGTCTCAGTTTAGGTCTCTGTTGGTGCTCATGCATGTTGTGCACTTCTTGGTCACCTTTGATTTTTATTGAATTTGGTAGTGTCCATAGACTTTATCTGGATTTGCCAAGATGCTGATAATTGACTAGACTAGTGGTTTTGTTTATATATAGGGAAAGAAATTCAAACATGACATTCAAATGTTTACTCTGCTGGTGGTCATGAGTAGGTCAGTACACTGAATAGTATCTTAAAAGAAAATTGCTCCATTCATAAGCAATTAAAGCTTTTCTTTTGGCTTCCAGCAATGTTACGGAAATACCATAAAGCCCGCTCTGAGACATTTTGCTTACTCTGAGGTATGAGGTTTCTTTAGACCTTTTCTCAGTATTCATGGAAAATCATGCCAGATGGTTTTGAAATGATTGTGTAATTTGTTCACACAGTACTTGCACAAGCATTTTAAGTAAAAATTCCCATCTCAGTCCCTCAACTTGGTAAGTTTTTGAGGCAGTTCTGCGAATGTGAGATGGTAAGATGATGTCAGTTTCAATGCTTGAAGGTGAAAACTCTGGCTGCGGTTCAGCACTGAGCCACAGTGACAGCAGAAGGCCTAGATGAATGGTCAATGTGATGGGTTTGAAGCTTCACAGCTTGGTGTCTAGCTACGTAGCCTATGATGGCTGTGATGGACAGGCCAGCAGAAGAACTAAATCTCAAAAGCTAACCCTGGACATATTTCAGCAGACGCACTGATTCAAGTTTCAAAAAAGAAATGAAAATTATAGTGGTTCTGAGTGACGCAACTGCCTAAGTGTTGGCCGTATCATTGGAAGAGTTTGTTCCATGGTGGTGCTGTAGCCGTCCGTGGCTAAGAGAGCACAATTGGCTTCACTTTCTCTGGGTAGGTAGGATGGGCCCCTGCCATGCCCCCATCACGCAACGCGATGCTAGCTGATGTAAGAGAATTGCCAGTTAGTGTTCTCCTCCAGGTGTTGAGCTGTTCAGTGATGTTGCTTTAGTTGCAGTTTGAAAAGATTCAGTGGCTGAGAGAATTGTAAACAGAAAGTAACCATTTAATAATATAGCCCAAGGTTCTGTTTCAGTGGGGGGATGTTTGTTAGCAGGGATTTACATAATATTGTTCTATTGAAAATCTGGAAAATGGCAACTAATTGTATCATCATCAATCTGCAGTTAGACATGGATGACCGTGTATGTGTATACGTATGCGTATAAGAGAGAGAATTTAAAATGGATTCACACTCATCCTAGATTAGTAGGTTGGCAGGCAAATGACCTTGCTGTTGTTCCTGTCCACTGCTTATGTGAATCTCTCACTCTCTCTCTTTCTTTCTTTCTTTCTTTCTTTCTCTCTCTCTCTCTCTCTCTCTTTCACTGTCTCTCTCTCTCTCTGTCTCTGACTCCCACCCCGTTCTCCCACCCCGGGTTTCTGTTTAATGAAAACATAGCGAGTCAATGTGTCTCATGTTTTGCCTCAGATGGCCCAATGACAGGCAGCTTAATCTTTCCTCATTTGACAGGCTAATTTGACAGTGGAGGTGGTTTGCAGCATGTGGTTGCATGGATGTCACTCTGAATATTAGTTTGAATAAATTGTGACTTTCACAAAGCAGGCTGTGTGTTTAAATTTGGCATGTTAGAGTGTCTGAATGCATGGTTTGCTAAAGGCACTCCACAAAACTACATGAAGCAAAGAGATACTGGTGGATTCATTCTTCTGTTGGCTTATGCAATGTTAAACAAAACACAGGGGTTTGACCAGTGTCAAAATTGTCACCAGTTTTAGCTCTTGGAAGACCTGAGATTATCAGTAGCTACTCTTCAAATGTAATTAAGTAATTAAGTAGTAGGTTATATAGTTAAGCTGCCTTTTATGTTCAGGGTGAATTTGACCCCATTCAACGTTCTATGTCTCTAAATAAATAACTGACATCATTTTGCTTCATATTAAATTTTCCTAATTTTTAATAAGACTGGGTAAACACAAAATGAACACAATATGTTTTCAGTGTCCCGTACACATTTTGTATGCATCATTGTTCTTGGGGGGTCAGTTTGACCCCAGGCTCTTTTAGCTGTATAAAACATATAAGAAATATCAACATTTTATACATGTTTGTTTTGATTATTTTGGATGATATTGAGGGCACGGTAATATGCAGTTTTATAATCCTCAAAAAACTTCTTTCTGCTCTAGTGCCATAACTGAACATAATCATACCTGTAGGAGTGTGAGAACCATCAATAGTTCACATGACATGGGGGGGGGCATATTTTCCAGGAGAACTTTGATACTTCCTGCGCCGTGGAGGCATCATTACATGTATGTTCTATTTAAAGCACTATTTAGGTAATCAGCAAAGAAACATAAAGTACCTGACACACAAACTGACCGATGCAATTTTAATTTTAACTATTTTGTAAAGGTTTAAATTGCTGGGGTTATATTGACCCCAAGCATAAAGGATGTTAATAAGTTTGAACATAACATGAAGGTTAAACATGTATTGGATTATATTTACATTTCATCAGCATTCTATGCCTTTACGTCCACCTTTTTTCAAATGGTTTCAATGTAAAGAAATGATAAAAGCCTGCCCTACGTCTGCGTACAGACACAAATATGATTGATTGAATTTTTAAATCCACACTTTCGATAATCTTTTTTTGTTTTAATTGTTTGTTCTTGTTTGATTGTTTTAATGAACAAAGTGAAAAAGATCCATTTTTATTTCAGGTTGACTCTAAACTAAATTAACAAAAACTCATTCCTAAATTGTATTGTATGTAAAACAAGCCACTTAAAAACTCCTAACCTTAAACCACAAATTTGCTCTTTGCTGAGTTCTTCAGCACGTCCTAAACTTGTAAAACCCTTTAATATTTAATCTTTTTTATTTAAATTCCCAGACATCAAGATTAAAGCTGATAAATCAGAGAGAAAAAAATCTCTGCAGCTTTTAATATTGGCCGATTTTCTCAGCTTAGCGTGCCCTAAAACAGACCCTCCCATCCCCGCTGCCTCTTTAGGTATCCATCACTTGATTACTCAATCCGCTTCATTAATCGGATTCGGCTCTGTTGTCCCTGTGGATGTTCTAATGCTATTGTAATCCTGCTGTAGATGTGGGTATCACCCAGCAGCTCGCTCAAAGGCTTCCTGCAGGTCCTGTAGAGGAGCGCAGCACTCAGGACTGGCCTATTGTCTCTGAACTGTAATATTACACCCAGCCAGCGCCTCCATAGGAGAGCCCAGTCTTAATTAAGAGAGAGAGAGGGAGGACGGATCAGTGTGGCTAATTAGTGCAGCGGATGCAGAGAGGAGAAAGAGTGTCCTTTACTGAAGGGTGTGAAACAGGGGACTAATTAGATAGTAACACCCATCAAGCAATCAGAGGGAGAGAGAGAGAGATTTTATTGGTTCCTGCTTTCCTTAAGCACACTGCACTTTGTGTTCAGATGGACGCTATATCTTATCGTTAGTTGCACTGGCACTGATTGATGATTGTACCTTCATTAAAGGTATTTTTTACTGTTACACGTTAAAAGACGCTCATTGTAGAAGTCTGACAGAATTTGAGCTGTGTAATGAATGCTAATAAAAAGTGACAAGGCTGTATCATGCAATTTTGCTTGCATTTGCAATTTAAAAAAAGAAGACAAATATTAATGCACTCATACTCCACCTATTTTCTCTCCGCCACCAATGTCGCGGCAGTGTAGCAGTGTTAGCACTAGCATGAGCTTTTCTGAAGTGGCTTTTTCCAACACTCAAGCCTCCTCATCTGACGCCACAGCTTAGCAGATTGCAGAAGCCGTGGTTGTCGCAATCCTGCTTTAAAGAGTCTGCATGTTTTCACAGCACAACATTTTGAATTGTAATTCATTAGTGGTGAATAAACATTACACAAAATGCACATGTAAGCTGTACAAATGAGTTGAAAGATCTTTTCATTCACTTAACCCCACGTGAGCTTCAATAAACACCAGCAGAAACATTTGCATGTGGGAACATCTTCCAGAAAGAAAGCAAAAGATGGAGGGATGGAAGTTCCTCGTTTTTTCCACATTTCATTGTAAGCTTAGAGGCTTGGCTTTTGTTGTTATTTTAGTCATATTTACAGTTTCAGGAGTTCCCGTGCCGTTTTTCATCTCACAGTTTAATGCTTTATCATGTTCCATGGTTCAGTGTAATAAAAATCCTGGAAAAATTGCTCTGTGGTTTCTGTTCTTGAATGATACGTTTCTTTTGTAAATTGTACTGTAGAACGATATACCATTAAATACAATAAAACCGGCAATAATGTGAAAAATACTGTAATATAAAATTTTGGCCATACCACCAAGCCCCGCTTTGCCTCTGTTTGACACATTTCTGCAGTGTGCCTCTGCTCAGTGTTCATCAGGGAGATTTAAAATATCGATAGTAATGTTCCACAACGCTTCATCAGAGTTTTGCTGTAGGATAGGGAGAAGCAGCATGCCAGCCCTGAAGCCCAAAGACCCGTTTAGACCTTATTAATTGCATATTGATTGGTGTATTGTGCAGTAATTGAGTAATGTATATAATTTTCCTGCTGGTTTATGCTTTTGGGCTGAAATAGAAGAGGTGCTCTTTTATAATGGGGTTGGAGAGATTAATACGTCCATATTGGGGAGACGTAATGGGTAATATAGTTGATAATATATAACACAGAGTGCTGGGGTGGATGGGAATGACCCCTGGCTCTTTGGGTTTCATTAAACCTGTGTATAGAAATGTAGCTGTTTCTGTAGGGTAGGGCAGCAGTGATGAAAACATGACAGTGCAGCTTTTTATTGTTGCCGTGTCTTTAAAAAGCATACTAAAATATTTCTGTATAATATGCATATGATACAGTTATTATGACAGACTACAGTACTCTACAGGAAGCGTATGGGGCTTCTGTTTTGTTGCACCATAACTAAAGAAATTGTCACTCAGACAGTGATGCTGGAGGCAAAGTGAGAGGAAAACACACAATGCACAAGTTAGTTGATTCAGTAAATTACAGATAATTAATTGGACTGTAAAAATATCTGTTGTAGGGCTGATAGATATTTAAGAGTGTGTGTGTGTGTGAGTGTGTGTTTGTGTGTGTGTGTGTGCGCGCGTGCGCACGTGTGATTGTGTAATCTCCTGGCTTGGCTGGTCCATTGCTGTTTGCTTTGTTTATCAGGCAGCTTCAGGCCGGATCCTAGTACATCACACACTGTTCTGATTCCTGTCACACTGACTCAACAATCAACATAGTGCTGCTCGCAACACACACACACACTCAGAACTGATACCCAGCCACAGCAGGCACTGAAATACTTTCTGCTGAAATGTAGACTACTAAAACTGTGGTTGTTGAATATTATTGTTATTGTAGTAAATGTATTAATTATGCACTCAGTTAACAGTTCTTAGCGTGAAACAAAAACTGAAAACCAAATGCTGGGTTATTTTTATTATTTATTTTTTGTTTTTGTTTTTTATATGGCATTGCATATAAGATAAGATAAACCTTTATTAGTCCCACAAGTGGGAAATTTGCATTGCTACGGCAGAAAGTGGACAGTACAAAGGTAAGATAGGCAAAACAATAGAATAAAGCTATACTACACAGAAGTATAGTATAAAAAAATACACTATACAAATAAAACAACACATATAAAAATAGACATTTGTATGTGCAAATATATAAATATGTAGATACAAAGCTATATAAGTATATGTATGTATGTACACACTGGATATATGTATGTATATATGTACATAGTGGATATATATATGTATGAACATTGTGGATATATATACAGGTACACATTGGAGTGTCCTCAGTTGTTTGGTAGCAGCAGACATTGACAAAAACAGTAATAATTCACCAGACAAATTGCATATATTATATTCATTTTGTTTAGTATTCTTTTGAATGAAACCTGAAGGGAAAACTGATGTAATGAAAAAAAAAAACTTTTGTTGAAAAGTCATTTCAGTAGTTCTTTACTTACTGGGTAACAAAGAGCCTGTATTTATACATTTCTAGCCACCAAAAAATTGCAGACACTGTGTCAGTAAATGTGGAAGCAGTCCTCTGATGTTAATTCTTATCGTTGTGAATTGTTAGATTTTGACACGTTGTTGTAAGGTTAAAAAAACAAACAAAAAGAATGATACTTTTTTACACTATTTTTTTTTCTCTGCCCAGAATTGCAGTGTATATTTCACAAAGTACTTTTCTCTCTTACTCTCTTTGTCGTTCATTCTCTCACTCATACACTCCATTCCTCCGCCGACTAGTATGTTTATGTATTTGGACATCCAGTCACTCTCTTCATCTCTTTCTCCCACTCACTCCGTCTGTTTCTCTTCTCTCTCTCTCTCTCTCTCTCTCTCTCACTGAGCACTGGGAGTCATAGAGCGTATCACAATCACTCTTTAGCTCTCGTACTACTGAGGTAACCTGCTTATCCCTCGCTCTTTCTCTCCCTCAGTCATACTCTCTCGTTCACTCCATCTTCATCTGCCTCTTGTCATCTTATAGCTGCAAACACGATTTCCATCCCGCACAGTCATTTTTAAAACTCTCTTAGTGCCACTCACAAAGTGCAGGTAGAGTTACTGCAGTGCACACACACGCATCACTATTTGATAATAAACATTTATCCTATCAAACTCCATGTTATGCCTGTATTGCTGCCAGAGGCTTCACTCTAAACCGATTGAAGGGCCTCTATACGCCAGTAACTCTCTGCTTTAGTCCCGTCTTCGCAAAACGGCAGTTCTGTGCTTTTCATTTGCCGTCACAAGGGGAAGCGCGGTGGCTAAAAGCAATTCCTTTCTTCTTTTATCTCGGGCCCTCTCCGCCTGCCTAAGTGGAGCTGACACTTCAACACAGGCTGTCGGAGAGGCCGAGGAGAGCAGCTCAGCGGGGAGAAGGGCTGGAGTGTGCGTGCGTGCGCTAACTACATGCTATCTTGAGAATATCCTTCACCTCAGAGGTGCTTAGGTGGCATAATTCTCAAATAGGAAGTTTGCATTCGCAGCGCATTTGTTCACGGGTGTGTGTGTGTTTGTGTGTGTGTAGCATTGCAAAGTTCAAGGATATTACACTATCAGATATTTGCAACCTCTCCTTATGTGTGTGTGGATGGCTGATACAGCTGGAAGCTGTAAAGGGAAAGACCTTGAGATGTGTTTGATCGCAGAGTGAGTATGAGTGAAATTGTGTTAAGGTTGCACCGACACCAGTTTTGTTGCTGATCTGATATCAGGTACTGCAGGTTTGAGTATTGGCCAATGTTGATACAAGCAGTGCCTGTTAGGCATGATATATACTGGCTCATTGTGCTGTAAGCAACTTGTGGAATTCAGTGTTAAATGGTTGGTTGGTTGGTTATAAATTACATGTTTTTTTCTGTAAATCTTTTGCCTTTCTGCTGCCAGATGCACGTTTTTTTTGAAAATGTGTGCCCCAGAGTAGGCTAAGTGGCTTTCTTAGCATAACTGTTGATTACAACTTTATCATAATCTTTCTCATGATGTGTGCATAAGGATTTTTTGTGCTGAAGTCTTTACTTTAATGGGACAAATTATACAAACGTCCTGTTAATAAATAAAACTACTTTTTTTCTCCCCAGTCCAAGTGCTTCAGTATTGTATTTTGTCTGGCACTTATCCAGATTCAAAGATTGTATTGACACCATTTAAGTAGGGTGTGCTAGGTCAGCTATTGATACTACAGAAACGTGATTTCATGTTTAACATGTGCATAATGTGCCATTCTGGACTTAAATGTTTTGCTGTTTCGTTTTTTTAATGACCCTTTTATGATAGGTTTCCTATTGGTCAAATAGAAGATTTGTCAAAAGTGGGATCAGCAGAAGCAGTACAACCCTCTTTCTGCAGATATTACTAATTATTTTTCAGTGTAAAATAATTCCTATGGAATAATTCTTCAGACATTTATTTCTCTTGATAGCTTGCCTCACTATGGCAGGCTGTGGATAATGCTCATTTATAATAAATGACACAGGATCTATAAGAATATGCTGGTCATTCCCAGTAATAGTGTCATGCCGTGGTATCAGCAACTACTAGCGTGATGTTCCTGATATTAAGTACTTAAAATGATAGATCAGTCTATTATGGAATACTTCCATAATACTATCAGGAATACTCATTCTAGCAATTACTGTAAGTGGTAGTATATAGTTATTCCCGATACTTTGGGAATGCTGATAGAGATGGCACAGCAGCCATTAAGTATTCCCAAAGCTCCAGGCCAGCGGTCCACTGTGGAAAGTAACAATCATAAATATACAACAGCTGTCAAATAACAGGCTGCCCTGCCAGTGAGGGTTGGTGTCCTGTCTCCACCGACAAGCGCTGATCCGCCCCAGCAGGGAGGCGCCTCTCTGCCACGACCGGGACAGATGGATTTGCATATTCATAGATCCTAAAGTATGAAAATGATAATGTTAAAGAAAACTTTTCTCCCCTTCGACCATATGGTGGACATTTCCTCCGGATCAGGAGTTTGCTGCCTCTTTGATTTGCTGTCGCATCTGTGTGAGTAGATGCAGGTGGCAAGTGCAGCAGCTGTTCAGACTAAGGGGTGAGGGTGGGTTGATGGAGAGCAATGTAAAAATTGAGTACTGCTTCACCACACAGAACACGAGTTCAGTTCAACTCCTTGTCACTCTTGATAAGCAGGAAATGCCACTTTGGGGGTGGGGGTCTTGGGGGGCTGGGAAGGAGGGGGAGGTTATGCATGGAAGCCGTTTTGCTTGTGCTGCTCTAGTGGCTAACTGATAGAGAAAGAGTTAGGCACTACATCAGTGTCATGCTAAGGATAAAATGAATGGATGCGTGAAGTGTGTGTCAAAAGTTTGAGCAAAGTTGCTGTATAACAGTTTAGCTGCATCACAGCAGAGTTCAAAAGTTCCCCAAGTATTAGATGAAACCCTTGTCAATTGAAACTCCAGTAAATATAGTGTAAGAAACTGATGACCTCTGGTAGATTGTGGAGTATGTCAGTGTGGATGACCTTCGGATTGAAACACCTTTGCTCAGATGAGTCCACAAGACCCAAGCTGCCCTCTGATTCTTGATTTCTTGACACTTCTCTCAAGTTAGTAGCACAACCCATTGCACTTTTGACAAAACTGACAAAAATTCAGCTTTCCTCAACAAAGCTTTCTCAAAAAAGAGCACAAATTTGCTCAATACACTCTTAATAGTCTCTTGCAATAGTCTTACCAGGTGAAATATCACTACTTATGTCAATTTTACTTGTCTAATACTTACTTAACCTCTATTTGTGTCACTAGTAATTCACTTAACTATAAGTTACTTATCGTAACTTAAAGTATTTAGATTTAGTTGTGTATATGGCATAGTGTATTTAGTCATATAGAGTATTTTCTCCAGAGGTTTTTATTGGATTTTTTTTATTTTATATTGTTTTTGTCTCTGTGTGTCTGCAGTCGTAACAATTTCCTCCAGGATCAATAAAGTTTTCTGATTCTGATTAAACATGGTATCATAAATGGTTGATGGTGATACTTTTGTTTCCTTTGGGAAAAGTTTGAAGCATGATTCAAATAAACTCAATTAAGACCACTGAATTGAAAAGTTCTTTAGAGCAGAGGTCCCCAACCACCAGACCGCGGACCGGTATCGGTCCGTGAGTCAGTTGGTACTGGGCCGCACAGAAAGACAGAATAAAGAATATTTTATTGATTATCAGAGTCTGAAAGATCTTTTATTTTGAAAAAACACTTGTCTCGGTTACGTGATACGGTGCATCAAAAATTTAGCCCACAAGCTAGCAAAAATGAGTAAAAAACAAACGTCTTTGGGGAACTTCTTCGTATTTTTACGCACTTTGTTTTTAGTTGTATCTATACCGGTCCGTGAAAATATTGTTTTACATGAAACCCCCAAAAAAGGTTGGGGGCTGCTGCTTTAGAGAACCATAGGTAGCCCTTACATGTAATTACTCCAAAACCCCATTTCTGGCGGTTTTAAATGTGTTTTTCCATCTCCAAAAGTATCCAGACACCCTTTCTAGTGAGTAAATTCAGCTACTTTAGGGTGCTCCATTCCTAGCATAGGTGTTTAATTGCCCAAATCATTGTACAATCTCCATAGAAGAACATTTTCAATAGAATGGGATGCTCTGGGTCCGCCATACATGAACCCCAAGATTATCATGTCCAATACAGAGTGACAGCTAGAGGCACAAAATCCCTAAGGATTGTAGGATGGTGTTCTCTTTAGTGGAGTGGATTTTGTGGTCCTCGCCAGCCAACATCAGTACCTCACTAGTGTTCTTGTGGCTGAAATATATCAATTTACAGTTCACTTCTTAGAGGAGTAGAGGCTGTTACTGCAGCAGAAGAGTAACAAATTCCCCATTCACATGCTTGATTTTAGAAGAAATGTGTTAATGTTTGAACACAATATGAAGCTTTGCCGTAAATAAGGCTGGGTATTGGCAACCACCTGAAAAAAATGATACATTCACAATTCTGTTCATCATGACGCATCACTAAACCTCCTGGTCCTTCATAAGCTTTTAGTATGTACTTCATCCATTTGATTCATCAACAACAGCGAAATTATTTATGAAAACACACCGAAATGCAAAGGTCCAGAGCTCTATTTATGAGTGAAGAACGGAAAAGTGCTATGTTCCGTAGCTCTAGTGACGAGGCACTATCAAGTCCTTTCCTGGGGCCATCGCGGACCACTTGGTCAGCTGTGCTTACAGACTTCATTACACTCTCATATTGACTCGCGTAGATTGCTGTGGCAAATACATGCACTTTCATTTTCCTGAAATGTAATGCAGTTCCCTCTATTCTGAGTGTTCATTTGAAGCAGGGCGGGTTTTGAATAGACTTTCCTCATTACTTTTCTAACCTGAGCAGCAGAGATAAGTCTCATAATAATGTATGAATTATGCTAGGGAGAGAGAGTGGAGTGAATGGGGGGAAATTAGTATGAAGTTAGCAGAGGCTGCGCATTTAAAACAAGAGCACTGTACGGAGTGCAGTGTCCAGTGATTGAGGAAACTCTCTGATAAAAGGTTCAAGATGTACAACAGTCTTTCTGGGAATCGGGGCTTTTTTTTCTGTGTATATGTTTTGTACTACATGTTTTATCTTAGTTCTGTGCTGAAAGTAAAGCCTGCTGATGAAATACAAGCAGCCAGATAGGAAATGAAGGTAGTTTTTGACTTCTAGGGTAGTCTTCTCACACAGCGCTTGTTGATGAAAGTGGCTGTGGCTTTCTTGGCTCCCCTGCCAGAATCAGAAGGGCACTCTGAGAGGTTGAGAACAGACAGAGCATGTACAAACTGATGACTGTAGTTTAGAGAGACTGCTCAGCTAGTCTCCAGCTTTCAACTATCACCGAACAAATGAGAGTTACTGATATCTTGCTCTTTTTGTCCTTGTTCTCTCTCCCCACTAAGAACTGTATAATGGATCTCGTTCGCTCTTGTTCTTTCATTCGCCTCGGCCCTCAATGACTACTTGCAAATTCCTCGCCTTACAGTAGGGCTTGCATTCGCTCCACTTGAAATATCCTATTATAAGAAATATGGCAGATTAGCGAATAAGACACTTGCCCTCTGAGCCCTAATGCACGAGTGTGTTCTGCTCTGCCGTTGTGTAATTGTGTCAGTATAATAGGAGAAGGCTGCTGTCGAGCACTTCTACAGCAGTCTCGCCCCCCCTACACCCCCAAACTCGCCCCTGTCTCTCTTGTTTCTTTCCATACGTCGTAATATTGAAATTTGCCCAAAACCAAAATGCTTATTTATTTTCACCCTCCCCTCCAAAATCCATTTTAGCTGAGTGCTTCAAATTTCCCCGGAGGTGAGGAGGAGTGATTGCTGGGCTGGACATGGATGCATTATGCATGAGGCCTCCCACCCTCACCACCTCTCTCTGTCTCTCTGTCTCTCTCTCTCTCTCTCTCTCTCTTTCTCTCTCTTTCTTGCTCGCTCTCTCTCTGAGACTGTAGTATTTTTTTCTGGAATGGGAGAGGAACAGACAGACAGAGGGGAAACAGAGAGAGGAAATGATGTGATGGAGAAGTGAGTAATGTAGAGGACAGCTATAAGCTATGATGAAGTTCAGTGTTCTCCTCATGAGCTGTCAAGTCTCTCGGCCCAGTGAGGGACAAATCAAAGATTCAGATTCTCTAACTTAGTTTCTGATTTTTCTGTATCACGCTGCAGCCATGTGCTTGTACATGCAATTTTATATTTGTATGTCTGTGTGAGCATGTGCAGTCAAACTGGTTACAGACAAGTACATAAATGAGTTTAAGATGCTGGTTTTAAGTAATTTGTTGGTTGCTTGGAACAACAAGATTCCATAATAACTGTATAAAGCTGTATAATATCAAGAATGAAGTTTTAATAACAATATCTAGAACTGATCATATTTTAAAAAGGATTGTCAAATCTTGAGGCAGTCTTGCAATGTCAGATATGATAACAAAAATATGCGTCCGGGGATAACCCCCCAAATTCCTGTAGTCTGTGCTTTTTTAGCATCTGGAGTACAATCAATAACACCAGCAGTACAGACTAGCTACTGAAAAGCCATGCTAACTTCTTATATCCAAGGACTATTGACCATACTTTGACTTCCACTTTCATGAGCTGTTGGATTGGTTTTGAAATTTCACACCCAGTTTATTCCTGCCCAAATAAGCCTCATCCACATTTATCTCAGAATTTCACACGGTTTTCACCAGATAAGATGTTATGGACTAATCTTGAGGCTGATAAAAAAAACAACAACAATAAATTAAAAAAAAAGTAAAAATATATATGTATTACATATATATATATATACACTCAACAAAAATATAAACGCAACACTTTTGTTTTTGCTCCCATTTTTCATGAGATGGACT
>JBBPCZ010124236.1:0-25614 GCA_037974445.1 Brycinus macrolepidotus | reverse complement strand
ATAACAGTACGCCTTCAATTCTTCTCCCTCCAGCAAAGAGGAATTTGTAGTGTGAAGCATCCTGCAGCCTCTGACAAGCTGAAGGTGTAAGGAAATTGCAGAGAGCTGCTATTGAGACAAAGATCCCCAGCTGGAGAAATGCAAGAACTTTTATTTGCTTCCCGCTCCAAGAAAAAGACCACCTGAGACATTGCGGTCCAATAAGAGCACTGCTCCACTGAAATAACTTGCAAAGCCTCTTTTTGAGTTTTAAAATAAACATTAATAGAAGTTTGATTTTAGAGGTTGCTTCGATGAGTCACAACATTAAAACCACCTGCCTAATGTCGTGTAGGTCCCCACTGTGCCATCAAAACAGAGCTGAATGAGCTTTGGGTGGCCATGACCGTGTCCCCTGTTCACTGGTTGTCCATCCTTGGAGCATTTTTGGTAGGTACTGACCACTGTACACCAAGAACACCCCACAAAACCTGCTGTTTTGTAGATGCTCTGACACAGTCATGTAGCCACAGCAGTTTGGTTCTTGTCTAAATGTTTCAGATCCTTTTGCTTGTACATTTCTCCTGCTTCCAACATTGATGTCAAGAACTGACTGTTCATTCGCTGCCTATTATTCCCCCCAACAGGAGATACTGTGACCAGGTCATCAATGTTCTTTACTTCACCTGCTGTGGTTTTTTATAGCACTGCTATAATAAAAGGCACTGCTTCTTGTCCAAGCTTGTGCCACTGCCAAAATGCCTGTTAGTATCTGGTGTAATGAGCATGTATTACATATTTTGTTTGGTTGATCAGGAGCTGAGTATTTATTATTTAAAATCAATCATTTTGCCCATTTTGACTTCTATTCATAGAGTGTTGGCCATTGTGACACTGTGTCACTCAGTGAGCTGCTGGCAGAGAGCCAGAGAAAATGCTGGAGCGCAGAAGAGAAATCAGTCACTAAACACACAGCATTAGGAGAGATGAGCCCTGTGACCAGAATGAGTCAAAAGTGTGTTAGTTTGAGAGTGTAAGTCAGTCGTTTTTTGCTGAAGTGGACTTTTCCTCTCTGCTGTTATTAATGCGGTTTGAAAGTTGTTTTCAGCCACTTTATATGTACTTTTAATGTGGGTTTTTTAACCCCTGGTTAACGCGACACGCTGTGAGAATGAAATGAAATATGTGTCACTGTTGTTGTGGTTTATGAAAGATAATCAGCCGCCCCACCCACCCCCGCTTTTCAGCGTGCACATGTCTGTTTTGAAAAGAAAGACGTGTCTCTGTTTTTTGTGGTTTATTAAAAATAATCAGTATTTAAACACTTGTTTTAACACTGTTAGCCAAGCTGCCAGTCAGCTCTGTTGGCCAATTTGAGGCCGTATCTTAAACTTTCTGGGAAACTACATTTCATTTCCAAAATCCTCCCATAATGAAGTGTTAAATGAGAGGTTCAGAGCGGGTTTGGTATGAGATGCTCCATTCTGGAAAATCTCAGAGTTGTTCACAGTGGTGGTGAATGGAACCAGATGTCTACTTCTAAAAGGTCCCTCACAGACAGTTATAAGGTTACGTTGGAGATGCCAGAATGTAAATGCTACACCATTAGTAACCAACTAACAACACCATAGCAACCATCAGAAACCACATAGGAACACCTTAGCAACCACCTAGTAACAACCACAGTTACCATAGCAACCACACAATCACTCTTTGCATATTGTCGTGGAAATGCAATCTAGTTTTTATTATTCTTCTATAGCAAAAAAGTGCTGCTTCTTGTCCAAGCCCATTTCATATATTGGCATGCTCCGAATGTCAAAACATTTATTCATATCTGGTGTATTGTGTGTGTGTATAGCTTTTTGATCAATTGATGAGGAGCTGAGTAATCAAGTCGATTCCATAATGTACGGGGAGAGAGAGCGGAGGAGCGAGTCACGTTAAAAGTGTAAAGTAAAGTGGCCCCTTATAGTCACGCATGAACACACCACAGCACACAGTGTGAACAATGTGAAATTCTTTCTCTGCATGTAACCCCTTCACCAAGTGAAGCAGGGGGCTGCCACCAAAGCTTGCCATCTCAGGACAAGCTTCCGAACCATTAGGCCACCAGCTGCCATACCTGCATAGGTGTTTTATTCTCTCTCTTTTATTTTGGAAGAATTTGGAATGCTGAAATGTAGCCTATGTGGAACAAAGTGAAACATTCCTTTTAATGCATAAGTTGAATTTTTGATTATTCTGTTTATTTTGTACTTTTATAACCTAAGAGATGGTTTTCAGATCTGCAGTCAGCTGTGAGCTGCTACCTGTTGTTTTTATCACACCTGCTTGAACATCTGAGAGTGTGTTTAAACCCAAGCCTCATGTATTTGGGCCTTTTTGTTCCTTTTATCAAGTTGTACAGACCTGTGAACCTTACATCCCTAATTGTTTCATTTTATTCAGGATTTTTCAGAAGCTAACAAACTAACAGGTCCCTCTACTGACACTCAAAGTTTGGTTTTAAGGTGAATTAATTACTAAAGGAATGACTGAAAATTGTAGTATACACAGTAAACATGTCTCACATTCATGCTCCAGAAGTGAGAATGCACACTAGTGTTGGTTTAGTGCTGACATAACACAGAAATATTTATTTATTTATAAAACCAAACATTACAACTATAAGTTATCGTAGTATGAATAAACTAACAGCATAAAGTTAGGAACAATAGGGAAAAAAACAATATAGTAGAAGTTAAGTTGGTTTTAATCAGGAGCTAAAACACATATTAGGTTTTAATTAAGCGGTATATCATCACTGTCAGAACAAAAAAATATTTTTTTTGTTATACATTAATGCCAATGCCCAACACTGCCACCTAGTGGTTCAGAGAATGACAGTGCCTAGAATTTGATGCTTGGTAACACAGAGTATTACTCCATGCCGCTGTCTATACAGTGCTGCCAGGGTCCCTTGAGGGTTCCATTATGCTGTTTGTCCTCACAGTGCTGTCCGGCAGCCCCGAAATACTGACTCAACTAAACAACTTTAGGCTGAACTTGAACACCGACTGTATGACCGGCCCTATTGCCCAGCATCATTGCCCAACCTCACTAACGCCCTCACAGCTGAAAAGAAATGCAAGTCGGTTAGTTTATCCACAATAAACTGTTTCACACCAAACCCACTCTGAATTAAATGGTACTCCTGTATTACAACCAAGTCCGTCCCAGTTCAAATGCACTTTAAAACATTCATAACTTCTGATCAAGATGTTAAAAGCGGTCAAGCTGCAAGAACCTTTATATCAGAAGAATGAGGAGCAAATATTTTGAGTGTAACAATGAGATAGAGGGATTTCCTGAACCATGGATAGAAGAGGCCATAAATTATGGGATTTAGGGTTGAATTGATGTAACCAAGCCAGACAAACACCTCAAACAGGACTGCAGGAGTGGAGAAGTTTATATATGGGTCAATTATGGAGTTAATATAAAACGGCATCCAGCAACAAATAAAGGCACCTACAACAATCCCGAGGGTTTTTCCTGCCTTGTTCTCATGTTTCACACTTTGAGAAACCTTGCTCATGCTCGTCCCATTTTTGCACTGCTTTGCTGCCTCGATTCTCCTCGCATGCTTTCTGGAAACCAGAAAGATCTGAATGTACAAACACACCATGACTGAGCACGGAAAAAGGAAACATATCATTGCGTCCAAGGCCCCCCAAAGAGCATTGAACAGAAACATGTTACAGCTTCCCATGCATGATATAGATTCAATGAATTCTTCAATTGTCTCAGTGGCTACTCCTGAGTACAAGAGGCCATAAGAATAACCAGCAGCTGCAATCCAGCTCACAACTATCATCAGCCATGCCACAGGTATGGTCATTCTTGTCGGGTACTGAAGTGGGTGGCACACGGCTTGATATCGGTCCAGGGCAATACAGGCCACTTGGAAGACAGATGCAGAGGTGAGGAACATGTCAAAACCAGAGTGCAACATACAGAATAACTGTCCATAGTACCAGCAGCCTTCCACAGTTCGGATCATGCTGAACGGCATAATTATCAACCCCAGCAGCAAGTCTGCCAGGGCTAGAGACATCACCAACATGTTTGTTGGTGTGTGCAGCTGTTTGAAATGCGCTATTGAGATGATGACCACTGAGTTCCCGAGGACGGTCACTGTTATCGCCAACGTCAGCAGAAAATATAACACAGATTTAGCTGCTACATTGTAAGGCCCTTTCACACAAGAAACATTAGACTCTGGATAACAATAGACCTTCAATTCTTCTTCATCCAACAAAGAGGAATTTGTAGTGTGAAGCATCCTTCAGCCTCCAACAAGCTAAAGGTGTAAGGAAAGTGCAGAGAGCTTTCTTTGAGAGACAGCTGAGAGAGAGAGAGACAGAGAAATGCAAGAACTTATATTTGATCCTGCTCCAGGAAAAAGACCACCTGGGACATTGCGGTCCAATAGGAACAATTCTCCACTGAACAACCACTGAGAAGAAAAAAAACTTGCAAAGCCTCTTTCTGAGTTTCAAAATAAACATTAAGAGGAGTTTTAAAGTTTGCACCGATCAACCATAACATTAAAACCACCTGCTTAATATTGTGTAGGTCCCCCATGTGCCAAAACAGCACTGACCCATTGACCCATGAACTCCACAAGACCTCCGAGGGTGTGCTATGCCATCTGCACCAAGACGTTAACAGCAGCTTCCATAGATCGAATGAGTTTGTCCAGTACATGGGGAACAACAGCGTTTAGCTAGGTGGTCTTTGTCAAATTAATATCCACATGAATGCAGAACCCAAGGTTCCCCAGCAGAACAAAGCCCAGAGCATCATACTTCCTCCACCACCTCACCTTCTTCCCATAAGGTGGTGTAAAAGAAAACATGGTTCATCAGACCAGGCCACCGTCTTCCATTGCTCCATTGTTCAGTTCTGATGCTAACATGCACATAGTGGGTTCTTTTGACAGGTTCTTTGGTGGATACTGACCACTGGATACGAGAAAACCTCAACAACACCTGTTGTTTTGGAGATGCTCTGACCCAGTCATCTAGCCATCACAGTTTGTTTTTTTCAGAGTCACTCAGATCCTGATGCTCTCACATTTGTCCATTTTTCCTGTTTCCAACACTGACTCACTCACTGTCTAATATATCCACCCTTGACAGGAGACACTAGCAGGGTTGCCAACTTTTCAAAAAACCTTGGAGTGAGATATTGGGACGGACAGGGGTGGGGTAAAGTGATACAACCTTTCTCGCTTTACATTTTACACGTGCTTATCATCTATGTGTAACAAATAAACATCTCTGAAACCTGTGTTATCAGCGAATCATTTTCTCACACGAGTGAAAAAAATTACAACACAGAAGAAAGTCAGATTTGGCGTGAGATTTCTTTCTTGACCGTGAGAGCGTGAGATTGAGGCTGAATGCGTGACTGTCACGTCGGATGCGTGAGAGTTGGCAACCCTGCACTAGAACCAAATCATCAATGTTTGACATTTCACCCGCAGTGGCTTTAATGTTATGACTGATGGGTGTATGAATGTTACTAATTTGTTGTATGCAGTTGTATGGAGAAAACACGTTATGGAAAATATCCGGTAGCCAGTGTGTAAACCAAATTCCACAATTTTGACATCCACCTTCAAACCTTAGGCCGTACTCCGTAAGCAAGTAGCAACATGACATGCTAAGCTAAGCTTAAGTGTCTTCCTCGTGTCTGTGTTGAGTTTCTACTCCAAACTCTGGTTTCCTCCCAAAGTCCAAAAAATGCACGTCAGGCAGATTAGATTGAAAATGTTTGAGTAACTTTTTTTTATAATAACCAAAAGCGCTACCTGGCTGTACCTACTGTCCCACCCTGCTAGCTAGACTGTTTTATTCTTTATCTTTATTTTGGAAGGGCTTGGAATGTTTAAATGTAATCTAAATGGAAAAAACAAAAACACTCCTCCTAATGCACAAGTTTAATGTTGATTATTCAGTTTATTTTGTACTTTTATAAACTAAGAGATGCTTTTCAGTTCTGTACTGTGAGCAGCCATCTTTTGTTTTTATCAGACCAGCATGAACATATGACCTGAGCGAGAGTGTGTGTTATAACCCAAGCCTCTTGCATTTGGGCCTTTTTGTTGCTTTTATCCTGCCATACTGAACCATGACGACCAAACCTTGGTGTGAACCAAACCGTAACTTCTGTGTACCCTTACACACCTTAATGTTTCATTTGATATTTTTCCCCAAAAATAAAAGGGATTATTTCAGAAGCTAACAGGCTAAGAAGTAGCTCTAATAACACTCACGGTTTGGCTTTAAGATGAATTATTTACTAAAGGAATGACTTAAAACTGTAGTATACAGTGTGAACCGTCTTACATTCATGCTCTAGAAGTCTGTAATTAGGCTAAAACTGGATTGTATTAAACTCAGTGTGGGAAAGTGAATGTACATCAGTGTTAGCTTAGTGCTAATGTGTCACAGAAAATCACTCATAGCCTGAATCCCGTAATGAGCTGAAACTGGAATCATCATAATAATAAAACCTGCGAAGAAAAGGATACTTGAATGTTTTCGAGTTTGATGTCGGCGGATAACAGTAATGTTAAGTTAATGTGCTACAGGAGCAGTACATGTCTCTACTACTACTTCTACTACTACTACTACTACTAATAATAATAATTTCAATTTTTTAATGCCAAACATTACAAATATAAATTAGTTGGCATAAATAAACTAACAGCACAAAATTACAAACAATAGGAGAAAAAAAAAACCAATACAGCAGAAATTATTTTAAATTGGTTTAAATCTGGAGCTGAAAGACCTATCACGTTTTCACTCTTAAAATTCTCTGAAACGCTCTTCCAGAGTTTAAGAGCTGTACATCAGCAGCTACATCGGGACGGCCACTAGGAGGGGCTAGTGAGACGCCGGTGAGACGACAACACACTAACATGGCGGCGCACATCTGAAAATACATACATCTACTAATTACTTCGCTTAGGACAGCCCACAGGGTAAGAAAATAAACTATACCTTATATCATATCAACTCTAACAATATCATATCAACTCTTCCACTCTGAAGAAGCCAGCAGAAGGTCCGGACAGCCTGTTTAGCTTCCTTGACGAGTGCTTCGACCGGATCATCATGGTTAAAACCAAGGTTCCGACTCTCACCAACACACCGACAGCTAACAAAACCACCCCTTCTTCCAGGAGGAGCCGGCCCGAGGATTTGCCCGAAGCGGCCTCTCCACCTGCTAAAGGCTTCATAACAGGGGCGGATCTAGAAAAATATTTATGTGGTGGCAAGAGGGGGGCAGGAATTATTGAGGGGTGGCAACGTATGGCAGACGTTTATATACTGAATTTAATCACAGTTATCACCATGGCTCCCAACTTTTCCAAGAACCTTGGAGTGTGATTTTGGGGTGTGGGTGGCCGATGCGGGTAGCGGTGAGTTGGGGGCGGGGGATGATGGGGGTGTTTGGCGTTATCTCGTGCTGCATTCAGCGCAGTCGGACATTGGAGATTCGTGCTCGTAAATGTCAATTTGGCCGTAATTTTTCTTTTAATTCGTTGCTGCTAACTGGGGTGGCAGCAGGGGTGCCAAGGCTTTCTTTTAGGGTGGCATTTGCCACCCTGTGCCACCCCGGTAGATCCGCCCCTGCTTCATAACCATTTTGGACTCTATAAACAGTAAGCTAACTAACTTCGACTGACGCCTGTCCTTGTTAGAAATTATCCACAAGGAGGTCCGGACTATGCTGGCTAAATTCTTTAGAATTTAACCAGCAACAAGTAGAAATACTTACGGCAGAGAACGCGGGCCCCAGAGAAACGGAAAAATCACTTACAGACGTAACGAGCCAGCTCTCGGAAGAAAATTAAAGAATTAAAGAACCTTGGAGTGTGATTTTGGGGTGTGGGTGGCCGATGCGGGTAGCGGTGAGTTGGGGGCGGGGGAATATGCGGGGGATGATGGGGGTGTTTGGCGTTATCTCGTGCTGCATTCAGCGCAGTTGGACATTAGAGTGTGCTTTTGTGTGTGATTTAGACCTACAGGCACGAAGTATGAGGGACAACCTGGTGTTTGCTGGTATTCCAGAGTAGACTGAGGAAAACCCAGAACAAAAACAGTTTAAAAACTTCATACAGAACCAGTTTAAGCTCCCAGCAGACACCGTTAATAACATCACTTTCCACTGTGTTCATCGGCTTGGAGGAAGAAGACCTGAAGGCCACAGACCTAGACCTATTGTGGCCAAATTCGAACATTTCAAGCAAAAGGAGCTGGTGAAAAGCAGAGGCACAGTGGACTGTGGTTTACCTTGACAGCGCTCAGAATTTGATGCTTGTTGGCCTTGAAAATTAGGCCACACCACTACCTGTATGATGCTGCTAGGGTCCCAGGGTTCCATCATGCTGTTAGTCCTCACAGTGCTGTCTGGCAGTGTAGAGTGCAAAATACTACACAACTTTGGGAGGAATCTAAAAACCAGCTGTATGACCGGCCCTATCACCCAGCATCAATGCCCAACCTAATTAATGCCCTCACAGCTGAGTGGAAGAAAAATTCTTTTCAAATATTCCAATATCTAGATGTCCAGAAGGACTTCCAGGACTGTGGATGCTGTTACAGCTGCAAAGGATGCTCAAATAATCTGTTTCCTAATTTCTATATTATATTAAAACACTGTTTACTGTTGTACAAACCGCAGTCTTTCATGAAAGGTTTAAACTCATACCTGTATCTTTCCTTCTTCCATGATATAGCAGTGTACAGGGTAATTCCACCAGTCTTTAAACATCTTTATAATTAAAGAGTAAGGGCGTAAACAGAGTGGTTCAGAGTGGGTTTGGTGTGAAATGCTTCGCTTTAGAAGCACTACAACATTGATATACCAGAGTTTTGGACCTAAAACGAAACCCATTCATGGTGGTGAGGTATGTGCATGGTGGTGTGAGGCAAAATAGTCCCCAAAGAAAACTAATTTAGTTAATATTTGCCACTATTTTATCACCACTATTTTCCATTCAACATTTAGTATTCAACATTCCATATAAATACTCAGAAGACACAAGTAGCCTCACTGGTGGATTTGGAAAGCAAATAAATTGGCTGTTTTTGTTTTGGAAACATGACCCCTAGTTTCATCCACCACCATTGTAAAGAACCTGACTCAGTTTCTCCACATCAGACCCACTCTGGATTATATGGTGCTCCTGTATTACAACAGTTCAAATGCACTTTAAAACATTCATAACTTCTGCTCAGGATGTTAAAAGCTGTCAAGCTGCAAGAACATTTGTATCAGAAGAATGAGGAGCAAGTATTTTGAGTGTTACAATGAGATAGAGGGATTTCCTGAACCATGGATAGAAGAGGCCATAAATTATGGGATTTAGGGTTGAATTGATGTAACCAAGCCAGACAAACACCTCAAACAGGACTGCAGGAGTGGAGAAGTTTATGTATGGATCGATTATAGAGTTAACAAAAAACGGCATCCAGCAACAAATAAAGGCACCTACAACAATCCCGAGGGTTTTTGCTGCCTTGTTCTCATGTTTCACACTTTGAGAAACCTTGTTCATGCCATTTTTGGCCTCGATTCTCTTCGCATGCCTTCTTGAAACCAAAAAGATCTGAGCGTACAAACACACCATGACTGAGCATGGAAAAAGGAAACCTATCAACGTATCTAAAGCTCCCCACAGAGCATTGAACAGAAGGTTACAGCTTCCCATGCATGATACAGATTCAATGTACTCTTCCAGTGTCTCAGTGTTTGCTCTTGAGTACAAGAGGCCATAAGAATAACCTGCAGCTACAATCCAGCTCACAACTATCATCAGCCATGCCACCGGTATGGTTATTCTCGATGGGTACTGAAGTGGATGGCACACAGCTTGATATCGGTCCAGGGCGATAGAGACAAGGTGGAAGATAGACACAGTGGTGAGGAACACATCAAAGCTAGAGTGCAACAAACAGAAGGCTTGTCCGTAGTACCAGCAGCCTTCCACAGTTCGGATCATGCTTAACGGCATGACGATCACACCCAGCAGCAGGTCTGCCAGGGCTAGAGACATCACCAACATGTTTGTTGGTGTGTGCAGCTGTTTGAAATGTGCTATTGAGATGATGACCACTGAGTTCCCCAAAATGGTCACTGCCATTGCCAACACCAGTAGAAAATATAACACAGATTTAGCTGCTACATTGTAAGATCCTTTCACACAAGAAACATTAGACTCAGGGTAACAGTACGCCTTCAATTCTTCTCCCTTCAGCAAAGAGGAATTTGCAGTGTGAAGCATCCTGCAGCCTCCAGCAAGCTGAAGGTGTAAGGAAAGTGCAGAGAGCTGCTATTGAGGGTCTCCTCTGCAGTTAAAAATTCCCGGCTGGAGAAATGCAAGAACTTATATTTGCTTCCTGCTACAGGAAAAAGACCACCTGAGACATTGTCATCCAATAGGAACATTGAGCAACCACTTTGAAAAAATGGCAAAACGTCTGTCTGAGGTTTAAAATAAACATTAAGAAGAGTTTGCTTTTAAGGTTTGCACCAATCGGCCATAACATTAAAACCACCTGCCTAATTTTTGTGCAATCAAAACAGCTCTGACAAATTCAGGTGTGGACTTCACAAGGCCTCTGAAAGTGTGTTGTGGTATCTGCAAAAGGACTTCAGCAGCAGATCCTGTTAGTCCTATAAGTTGTGAGGTGGGGCCTCCATGGTTCGGATAAGTTTGTCCAGCACATCCCACAAATCCTTGATTGAACTGAAATTGAGGGAATTTGGAGGCCAAGTCAAAACCTTGAAGTCTTTGTTATGTTCCTCAAACTGTTCCTGAACAGTGTTTGGAGTATCAGGATGCATCAACCTGCTCAAAGAGGCCACCACCCTTAGGAAATACTGTCTCTATGAAGGGGTGAACTTGGTCTGCAGCAGTGTTTTGGCAGGTGGTTTGTGTCAAAGTAACATCTACATGAATGCAGGGTCCAAGGTTTCTCAGCAGAATGTTGCCCAGAGCATCACACTGCCTCCGCTGCCTCGCCTTCTTCCCATCGTGCATCCTGGTGCCATATCTTCCCCAGGTAAATGCCACACATGCACCCAGCCACCCACATGATTTAAAAGGAAACATGACTCATCAGACCAGGCCACCCCCTTCCATCACTCCACGGTCCATTTGTGATGCTCACATGTTCATTTTTATAGACATCAGGTGGCATGGGCACTGTTCTGACCCCTCTCTATCAGCCTACCCCAGCATCCTCTATCTTCGCTTTCAGTATCCTTGAGCTCACTTTTTGTTTACCTTTGTCCCCTAGTGCATTTTTTCATCTCTCTACCTTAGTCATTTACCCTCTCTTGGTAGTTTTGTCTCCCATTGCTCCTTGTATCTGCTTTCTGTCTTGCCTTCAAGAGGCAACAGTCTATGGCCTGCCTGGATCTGTGTGCTGTGTTAGCTTAAGTTCAACTCACTTGTAAAGACAACGGCAAAACTTACCATCTAGCAGGCAACCCTTTGGTCTGACTCCTCCACAATAATAAAGTAACCCCAATTAGTCTCCTGGAGATATGAAATGTTTGATGGAATCTGCATGTCGGAAATACAGGCGCTGACTGAACGACAGACTTGGCGTTATTTGGAAATCCAGAACAATCCAGCAGACAACAAGGTAGACCACTCCTGGCTCTGGTATAGTCTAGTATTTGGAGTCAGTCAAGCACCTCCGCACCTTTAGCAGAGTGCTGAACACTGGCCAATGAAGCCTGAGCATACAACAGCAAGAAAAGATTTTTAAGACTGCGATAGTCCTGGTGAAAGGTAAAGTCTACATTAGGCCGTTGCTCACTTGATTCAGCTCCCTGCCTTTGAGGATGACAACAAAAGTAGCTTGAAGAGTTCCTGTTACTAGCTTCTAAAATGTGGAAATGACTTCTGTGAATTCATCACGTTCAGAGATTTTTGTTCTGAAACAGCATTTTTTCTCTGCATCTTCTTCAGTCTGTTTGTTCTGTTATGTTTCTGTCATTGTTACAAGCCTTATCATTACAGTAGTTGTCACTAATGATAAACTATAACAATATGCACCATTATTAGTGCTGCTTGTACTGCTGTCACTCTGTAAGAAAAGGGCCTAAACCAAACTTATGACTGTGTACGCTCTATCCAGAGCTGTGTAGTGGCAAATCTGCTAAAGACATGATGTGCAAGCCTCTACAAATAAGCCTCTGAAATGCTGTCCAGAGTAGTACTGACAATGACTATATGTGTGTGTATGCTGTAGCTAATTGTGACCTCTAACTTGTAGAAATGATAAATGTCTTGGGCCTGATGCAGAGTGATGTCAGAACCTTTTGTTTCAGTTAAGCTCAGGCTGCATTAAGAGTTAAGAGAGGCTCACAGAGGCTGTTGATTCCTTTAATGCATTACAGAAATTAAGCTTTTATACACCCTGTGTTTTCTTGAAATTATTTTATATACTTTATTTAATCTGATGACTTCCTGGATTGCTTATCTGCTGTTCCAGCTTAAGTGGAATGTGAAGCTAACTTCAGTTTCACCTAAAGTGAGCGGAAAATACACATTACAGAGAGATTCTTAATATAGATGGCGCTATTTCATTCATCCTTGTGAGACAACAGCCAGCACTGAGTGTACTGAGACATTAATAAAATACCCATAAACTCCCTTGGAAATCTCATGCCTTATTTTATGTTGGCACAAGCTGTACTGCGAGCTAGCATTCTATTAAATAACCAGTATCACCAGTTAAATATAAACGTTGCCCTGGTTCACAGGTATTAATGCAGCTCAGCTGTTTTAACATTTAAATAATGGAAAACTGTAGGATAAAAATGAAGTGAGAGCAGAAGTACAGGGCACTTCAGTAAGATAAAACTTTATGGGTTAAGTATACAAATTAATGAGCAACTAAAGAAATTTCAAATTAAGGTGCTCATCAGTGCATATCTTTAAAAAGATGATATTCTCCTTTTTTCCATCGAAAGGTAACACAACAGGATATACAGGGGGCAGATTTGCTGAATAGAAAAGATCTTGTGTAGTAGAGACCTTACAATGAACGTTGCAACTGTTATCTTTAGTTTTAGCTCATCTGAAAGCAGCATTCCTCTCTCTGCTCATCACAAATGAACACCTGCAGATTTAACCCACCTTCTCTTAAAAATCTTTTGCCTTTTTATAACCATGACAATATATTTGTTAACAAGAAAAGCATGTTTTCAGATGTTCTCTCTACACTGTCTGTGCAACGGAGCTTTAAGGCACTTTACTACGTCCGCCCTTAACTCAACAAAATCAGCCGCACGTGGTGTTTCATCGGCTTCCCACACATCACATTCCGTGTCGATCCAAGCAATGCAAAGGGTAGAGGACCCTAATTTGGAAGTCCATTGTGGTGTTCATGTCTGCACCTGTCAGGACGTAACTTGATCCCAGGACGTAACTCTTCCGGTCCAATCCATTCCTCGAAACAACCACGTATGATTGAATATTTACGTTTCTTAGACACTTCTAATATTATAATAGAATTCTAATATTAATTGTAATATTCCATTTGACCTAGCACTTCAGGTCATCCTGCAGAGATGAACAACAATCATTCAAAGTTGTAGCTCTGAGTTATGCGACAAAAGGCCTTAATGGCTTAGTGGCCTCAAAGGCCTTAGTGTTTCAGATAAAATGGATAAACTGGATTTGATTTAATCGTATTTACCTGCTTTTTGAAACTGTCAGAAGTGACAGCCTCCATCAATTATGGAGAGAAAACACTCAGCTGGCTCAGAGACCCTCCCTGACACAAGTTTCTCATGGTATGGATGAAAAATGCATTATGATTTCCAATTTACCCTAAAAATGATGGCCTGGTCTGTACGAAAAGTGTTTTAACCTAAAAATAGACTCAACTTAAAATTTTGGGGCAACTTCAACAATAAACAGAATGTAAAAAAAAATATTGGTGTTCAATCAACCCACTTATACACAGATTATAACTCGAATATTAAGGTGAGCACTAACATTTTTTTTTAAATTGGTTAAAACAACTTTTATTGTGCAGTTTGGAAATCTTTAAATGAAAGGTGAGAAATAAAACGAGAAGTGGCTTTGCCATCCTCTCAAATAATTTCTAAACAATGTTTTCTAACTTTGTTTATTTATGGTGTCTCTTTTCAGTTCCTCTTTTCGTTTACAGTGTGCGGATCCAGCTGTTTCCATCAAAGCCCTCCACTTGTATCAGATACGCTGTGTAACACCTCACTGACATCCAAAGTTCACAGAATTTTTGAATGCAGACGTTTGAATACAGGAACGATATGGCACTAATGGGACCACTGACATTCATGCAACTGCCTTTATACATATAATAAGAATGTTTGCTTTGCAGGATTAATGAAGTACCAAGCTGCTGGAGTTGGTGAAGCGGCAAACATATCTTAATATGATAATCTTAAAGGCTTTCTGAAAGCGTGGATAGAAAAAGCCATAGATCAGAGGGTTAAACATGGAATTGAAATAACCAAACCACACTAAGGCATCAAAAACATCAATGGGAGTTGAGAAGTTGAGGAAGGGATCGATCACAGTGGTGAGGAAAAACGGCAGCCAGCACAGCAAGAAGACCCCCATGACAATACCCAGGGTTTTAGCTGCCTTCCTCTCCCTCTGCTCGGATGCTTGGTTTTTGTCACCAGACATCACTGCCGCAGTTCGGTCAGATATAACCCTTGCTTGTTTTCTAGCAACGTGAAAGATTTTGAGGTAGAGGCAGCTCATTATAGTTCCAGGAATGTAGAAGTTAAGGAGTGGAGCAATGATACCCCATTCCCTATTGAAGATCAAAGCACAGTTTCCAGCACATGAATTGAGCATGCTTTCATCCAGACCCTGAATGTTCACTTTGGAAAACACAATCCCAAAGCTAAACATACATGAAAACAGCCAAGTGATTGCAATACACGCAGCTACATAGCCATTTGTCACCCTCATTCTGTAACTCATAGGCTCACAGATGGCCAAGTACCTGTCAAGAGACACCAGGCACAGGTGCAGGATGGATGCAATACTCAGAGTCATGTCCAAACTGGAATGAATTTGACAAAAAAAGTCCCCCAAAAACCAGCAGCCCTCTACCCATCGCACCATGCTGAAGGGCATGACCAGGCAGCCCAGCAGACAGTCCACCAAGGCCAGGGAGAGGATGATGAAGTTAGTCGGAGAGTGCAGCTGTTTAAAGTGGGAAATGGTGATGATGACCAGTAGGTTCCCAAAGACGGTTATGAGGATGGTCATTAGCATCAAGATGTACATGGCCACCTTGAGCACAGACAAGCGATGCCTTCTCGGGCAGGAGTCCGGCAGGTGTGGGAAGCAGAGAAGCAAATTGTCCACATCAGTTTTATTCATGAAAGGGGTGTCCATCCAAGCCATCAAAAAATATCTCTCTTCTCATTAAAAAAAAGAGATCAAAGAAATGTGAATTTCAAGTATCACCAAAAATTTTAATTACGCTAAATATATTCTCAGCAAATAACTTTGGCAGCTAGCAGTTGATCCATACATGTCCACAGCTGAAATGTACGGACACTGTCCCCTGCTCCATGCTGGCTTATAAATGTTCAGCTCTTTAAAAACAACAACAACTCTGCACCAATAGAAGTGCTTCAGTTTGACACCACCTCAGTACCATGGATCCATGAGGTCATTAGCATAGCTTGGGGTCATTGGGGAAGACTTCAACCAATCAATAACCAAACAAACAAACCACATTGTTATTCGCAGGAAATAACAATGTGGCCTACCAGGCTCTGGACGAGTAGGGATGGAATGACCCTTATGATGTCACATGAGGCATGGCTTGTAGGGGTTGAAAAAGTGTATTACAGCGTACAAAATGCAGAATGGCTTACAGATAATACCTGCGCAGTACATAACCCTGAAACAAAAGGCATGTATTGTTCTCTGATCTGTGAATCCACTACACATCACATTTTCTGTTCCAATGCTATGAAATTTCCAATTAGTGCCTCTTAGCAATTAAGCATTATGTCACTTTGACATACAAGGAGTCAGTTGTCATATTATGCTATAATCACAAAGTATTGGCACCTTATGTTATGTCAGTTTTGTGACTAAACTTGATGAAGACAGCATAAAGACCATAGAGAGATAGATAGATAGATAGATAGATAGAGAGTGAGATATTAGATTGATCTTATGTCACCTTGACATTAAAGTTAACAAAAGCAAACTTCATGAAGCTGACACCAGTTTGACACCAGGCTTTATAGACATAAGTGACATTTTACTTGAGGTCTGTTCTTTAGCACCAACATAACCATGCCATATGCATGGACGTAACCAGTCATGACTACTCATGTCATCTCCTATGAGATTTTCTGGAGCAGTGTAGTGTTCAAGTGAAGTCTCGCCTAAACATTTTTGTAAGCTTATATCATTTGTCATTGAAGCCTTGTGTAGGTGTTACGTAACTTTAAGAACTGGTTATCCTCCATGTTTACATGCCAGATTTTCTTGATGTCAATCTAGTGCCCAAAAATATGAAATGCTCCCAAAGACAGACACAAGAGGCCAACATTAAGGAACGTAATGACTTTCAGCACAGAGCAGTGACACATTGTGGGACACGGGTCAAGCCCCACAGCCTGGGGCCCCTTGAAGGGTGCCCATTCAAGCTTGTCAGATGCGTTGTTTTTTATATATTATCACATGCATTAAATAGTCTATGTAATAGTGCATATAAAATAATATAATTAGCTTAAGGACATATTAAATAATTCAGGGTTTAGGGGCACACTGTGATACAGAGACCTCACAAGTGAAGGTGTAACCAATAAAGCTGACAATCTGTTATTGTCCTAACTAAGGAGGTTATATTTGACACTATTAGCCATAATGTTTTTTTTATTTAGGCAAAAAATCTGGTTGGAGTTGGTAGACTCATACTGATTTAGGCACTAACCTGCTCACTACTTCTGTTTTCAGATATAAACACAGGATTAAGCTTAAAAGTCAAATATGGTGTTCCACAAGGCTCGGTTTTAAGACCACTGCTATTTGTGCCTATAGATGCTGCCACTAGTTTTCTTCCAAAAATCCCTGTGCTCGGATGAACTGAGGTCATGTAATCCCAAAAATCCCAATTATTTTAATCTTCAACCTGTAAAGACCCTGACCGGCTGGGGCATTTTAAAAAGGCCCATATTCTAAATTTTCCCTCTGTTTCATTTTTTCCATCGTGTTTATATGGGTTTGTTTACCAAACATATAATTTAGAATTCATCCTAATTCATTCTTATATGACTATTTTTCAACCTTTGTTAGAATTAAACAGGCTGTTTTAGTTACTGTTCCTTTAAGACTGATATATGTAAATGAACTCTTTTCCTATTGGCTGCTCTGTATTGCAGCTCATTCAGAAGGCAGCATATAGGGCTGAAACACTCCTTAAACTTTAACATGAATAGGTGGGGCTAAACTGCTGCAGGCTAAATGAGAAGAAATATGTAAATGTGTTGGTTTTGTGATATCACAAAAGTTTTCATATATGAACTTTATGGATGGATAGTGGAGAGGTGTGAATATACTTTTACACATAGAGATTTCAAGCCTTATTAATTCCAAAGTAAGTGATGATATGGACCCTTGGAAAGCTGTTTTGAAAGGCCTCACAATCGCGATATGTAGGAGCACAATCACAATACTGATATTTTGTTCTTATTGTGCCACCCTGTGCCAGACATTCTAAACAATGCCACCCCTGTTTTATTGAAACTACAGTGACTGCCGGTTCACATCCACACTGATTGCAAAATATGTTAAAAGCTCTTGCAATGATGATGTACAGTAATAATTTTAATCTCAAGGTGAAGGTCCTCTGCCAGTTTTTGGTAAAAAAAAATCCACAGCCTCCAATTAGAAGTGACTCTTAAATCTACGCTCCTATGAGGTTAACTGTGGCCATTGTCACTGTCAGTGTACACACACATTTCTGCTTTGTGACTATGCTGAGACTATGCTCAAAATGGCCTTATCAATTGACTTTATTAATCACTATCACTTTATCGATATACATATATATATATATATATATATATATATACATGTAGTGTAGTGTAGTGATAGTGATTGTACAGTTTAGTCAAAATGGTCACAATCTGCTTGTACATTAGACATTAGAAATGTAGGCAGAATTTAAAGGGTTACTTTTATGGGATAGCATCATGAAGTGCCCTGTCAACTTTCTGTAAATCATTACTAAGGCAGTGCAGCAAGTAAGCTGTCTCTGCGGTAAGCACAGTAATGTACACCTGTTGGTATACTAAACAAGGTCTAATTCACCTCATTAATTCAACTCTATTTAATAATTATGTCAAAGGGACTGTACAAGAGCCATGGTACTTCATCAGTGTTTTATAGATGTTTGAGCTTGTATGTGCTTATGCCAACACCTTTTTGACCTCAGCGTCCAGTCTCTGCACAATATATCACTCTTCATTCCTGTCTAAAATGGATTTTCAACTTGCACCTTAACTGAGGTGTAACTTCTATACGCCAGTAAAAATACTTTAGGAACGTTTAGGAATTAAGAAATAAAAACATTGCTTTCGTGGACTGTGACAAAACACCCCAAGTGTTTATGCAGAATTGAATCAAAGATTTATGTCTCTTTATTTTGATTACACTATAAACAACTGATTATACAGCAGCACTAACTCAACACTACCGGTGCCAGCTTATAAGACCCCTTTAGAATTAAAGAAGTAAGTTGTTTGAGTTAGTTTGGTGGAAAATGTGCCTTGATACGATGATTTTGAATGCTCTCTGGAAGCGTGGATAAAAGAAGCCATAGATCAGAGGGTTGCACATAGAATTAAAATAGGCCAACCATATCAGAGTGTCAAAAACGTCAACAGGGGTCGAGAAATTGAGGAAGGGGTCGATCAGATTGGCCATAAAAAACGGCAGCCAGCACAGAAGAAAAGCTCCCATAACAATGCCCAGAGTCTTAGCAGCCTTTCTCTCCCTCTGCTCTGGGGAGGGGCCGACCTCACCAGACTTTACCCCCGCTGACGTTTTGGATATCACTTTAACCTGTTTTCTTGCAACGTAAAAGATTTTTAGGTAGAGGCAACTCATGACGGTGCCTGGAATGAAAAAGTTTAACAGCGAACCAACAATGCTCCACTGCTTGTTAAAGGTCAAAGCGCAGTATCCTACACAGGAGCTGACTGTGGTGTCCAGACCCAGAGCGTTGGCTTTAGAGAACACGATCCCAAAGCTGAAGCTCAGTGAGAAGACCCATATGGTGGTGAGACACACTGCTATATTATTGTTAGTCACCTTCATTCGATACTGCAGAGGCTCACAAATGGCCAAGTACCTGTCGACAGACACCAGGCACAGGTGCAGGATGGACGCAATACCCAGGGTCATGTCTAAGCTGGAATGGATTTGACAAAAAAAGTCCCCCAAAAACCAGCAGCCCTCCACCCATCGCACCATGCTGAAAGGCATGACCAGGCACCCCAGCAGACAGTCCACCAAGGCCAGGGAGAGGATGATGAAGTTAGTCGGAGAGTGCAGCTGTTTAAAGTGGGAAACGGTGATGATGACCAGCAGGTTCCCAAAGACGGTCATGAGAACAGTGACCAGCATCATGGTGTACATGACCACCTTGAGCATAGAAACGCGAGGCAGTCTGGGGCAGGAGCCGGACTGCTGTGGGAAACAGAGGAGCAGGCTTTCCACATCTGCTTCGCTCATGTTTGTGACGAAGGTGCCCATCCGAGCCAAGAAGGGCGCTTTTTCTTAAAACTAATAAGTATCAGAAACAGTGCATATGAAGACCTACATGTCCATGCAGTTCTCCATGCATGCTAGACAACACTAGACAAAACTTAAATACATTATGATTTCAAAAAGGCAACACCCATCCACCAATAGGATCATCCGATTCATCACCCCATTGCCACACAGAGTGATCTAAACAGGGAGGGGAGTGGAAAGGGAGGGGATACTTAACTAGATTGAATAAGCTGCTTAAGGCGAGACACCTTTTTCAATGGGTCCTATTTTAAAAGAATTTATATTACATTAAATATGATGTTATCTACTAAAACATGCACTATTTTCACATTTTCACTACAGAGAGAAGACTTTATTATTAAAACTTTTTTCATTCCATCAAAAAAAAAATTGCATTGTTATAATAAAAAGTGAATTGTAGAAGCTGATATTTTTGGTTCTGAATATTGAGAAAAGCTGATTTAGGATGTACTCGCAAGTCCAGTTCATTTTACAAGTGTGATTGCTCCATTCTGCTTGAGGAGTTGGGCCGAGGCATAGTTCAGGTGCAGTGTCTGCTGGAGAGTATACAGGAAAAACTGGACACAACACACAAGAAAATATTTGGTAAAATCAGTGAATATCTTCATGCTCGTGGACCAAAAATCCAATGTGGTGAGGAGCTGAAATCACTCCAGGTTCAGTATCTGAAGGTACATGAAGCACTACGTAAATCTGGCAGTTCGCTGGTTATGAAGAAGTAAGAGTGCTCAGGTCTGAGAGATTAAGTGCAATGTAAGTGCAGGCCAGCAGGAGAAATATGAAAACTTACAGAATACATGTTTTTTAGGCAGCTGGACTCAGCCAAGACCTTCTAGAGTATTGGATGAGACTGATGGCAGAGAGCGAGACAAGTTCGACTCCAAATACCAGCGTGTCCAAAACAAGTCCGAGACCACAACACAAAGCTACCATTTTGATTTGGAGACCTAACTTGAGTACTACAGTCCTCAGCTACAGACAGCAAAAAAACATGTCAAGTTATTCAACCATCAAATTAGAGAACAGCATGACACACTGGATCTTTAGAGAAAATCATGTCAACACGATGTAAGGGTCATTGCGATGCCCTTGTAATGCCCTTATTGCTGACAATGCTGCTTCATTAAAGCACCAACTGGAATTAATTAAAATTTTCCATTTTTATTGGTGTATTATATGTCACAACAATCAAAATTTCAGGCATGTTTTATTATGCTCGTATTAAACCTTATCAAACTAAATCACTGGCTGTCCAAGGTGAGACACTGTAGGCCTATCTGCCCCAGTGAGATCGCAGAGAACACTCTCCATCTGTGTGAATGTGCTCATCAGTACAAAGGAGATGGACATATGTGGATGTTCTTGCAAGATTCTACAGGAAACAAACTTTTCATTGAAATATGACAATACATGACTGTGGTGAGTGTGTGCAGAGCTAAGCCCTCTTTAAAGGTGGTCAGTTTTGGAGAATACAGTCAGATACAGAGAAGATGTGAACTGACCCAATAAATGTAATTTTTCCAAAAAATGTAAACAAACATAGGCAAGGAACCTTGACTGCTCAATAACGAATAAGGAATGCATTGGAGTACAAATGTGTTGGTGTCTGTGGGAAGCTTTGCCTTTGGAGGGCCTAGTAGTGCATAGTATGATATTTGCATCAAATTTGGGGCAGATAGGCCTAGAGTGTCATAATGGGCAGGCAGTGAATTAACTTGATAAGGCTTAATAAGGGCATAATAAAAAATTTAGCTCCAGACTTTAGTTAGTTCTCAGAATCTAAATGTTTTTTTCGGTGGTCTTGGACTTGTTTTGGACTCGCTGGTATTTGGACTTGTCTCGCTCTCTTCCACTATTTCTCCATGGCAGCCAACCATGCCAAAGTCTTTGCCACAACAGCGAATAAAAAACAAAAACCTACAATGGTCAACAAAAATCATTGATTAAGTGAGTTTGTTCAGAAAATGGGTTCTAGTTTAATTATTTCAAGCCCATCTAGAATGGGCACTGCCATTGGCATAATAAACAGGTCAGTAAGTTTCAAAGAGGATTTTCAAGGAGGTCTTAACTCTGTCTGTGTTATTTGGACTCAGTCTTGGCTTGGACTCAAACTTCTTCGGACTCGGCCTTGTCTTGTTTTCAAACCTCTTTGGACTTGGCCTTCACTTGGATTTGACTAGTCCTGGTTTGAACTTGTCTTGGACTAAATAAAGGTAGTCTTTACTACAGTTCCAGTGTTTGGCATTTACCTTTCTCTCATCTAACCCCAATGTAATCCCCCCCACCCCCCCAAAATGTGATCTGCACTGATGTGTTCTTCTTAGAAAATACAGTAAAATTACTCAAAAAGCCTTTGGCCTAGTGACTCAAACTACCTTCAGCTGTAAGAGACACCGGAACTGCAGAGACCGTTTATTATTAGAATTATTTACTGAATATGGAATGATAAAGAAGTGCTTGCCTTAAATAAACCAGAAAGTCATCACAAAAATTAACATTTTAATACATTGATTATGCATGATGCAATTTTATCTTGGATGAACACATGCTCACCCCCCCAAACCCTTCCCCCCTCACACACACATTCACCCACACACACACACACACACATGCATGTTTGTAAGCATCTATAGTCATACCCAAGAGACCCTATTATCATCTCTCACTTTAAATGGCAGAGCACCTCTCAGTGGTATCGGACTAATCAGAGGTGTGAAAGACAACAGCTCATTGCTTCACTCTTTCATCTAAATCTGTCCATTTGAAACTACAGGCTCAACATTACATCAGTTTGTTTGGTGTCTCTCTTTCCAAAAGCATTGCTAAAGCAATGATTTACGTCAGACAGCCAGTCAGGAAGTGCAGGACAAATATTTGACCTCTATGCATCAAAGTATGCACATTAAAATGACACGTTGATAGTATTGAACTAATTTCATTAATGAAGTGAAAGGTTCAAGGAACATATTACTGTATCCTGACCTGCTCCTGCAATCGCAGAGTTAGATTATATTCATACTGGCAACCTAGACTATGTTTCAGATTGGGATAATGTACCAAATGGATTACACAAAAGTTGCAAAGCAGCCTAGGCTGCTCAGTAATACAAAAAAGATTGAGTACTAATGTGAAATCAAAAACTGGTTTATAGAATGGGTCTCATAGCTGCATCATCTTGGATCTAAGTTAATGTGTCGGTCAGTTTAAAGAAAAAGGGCATATTTGGATATTCTAGTGAGATTCTACAGGAAATAAGATTTTCAGTGATACATGACACCACATGAATGTGGTGAGTGTGACATTCATCAGAGGTCAGTTTTGGAGCATAGTCTTGAGAGGATGTGAACTGACCAAACAGACTGAAATAAACCCATTTCTGCAAATTTTGGACGTTTTGATGATCACAGTTTAAGGGAAGACTGCTTAACAGGGAATTTATACAATAAATGTAAAAAAAAATTGGCGAAGAACCAAGGCTGTTTAATAATAAAAAGAAGGATGAGTACAAATGCTCTGCCTTCAGGTGGCCTAGTAGTACATGGAATGATACATGCATCAACTTCAGGGCAGACAGGCCCTCTCTGCAATCACCCAGTGCACACACCACAGAACCTCTCAAAATCAAACCTCTCCATCCTCACACCACCACAGGTTGCACAGGAATTAAACGTTTCAAGTTTTATTTAGGGTTTAGGGTTTATGTCTCAGTATGGTGTATCCTTCAACTATTTTTTCTTCACCTTTCACCTTGTCCAAATTACTATTGTTCAAAAACCAAGAGCTTGCTCATTCTGACCAATCAAAAGTGATCTCATGAGGACCAATAGCAGTTATCATATGGTCTCTGGATTGCTAAAAAGACCAATCCGTTTGGGGAAGTGGTGATAGAAGCTTCCTCTAAGGAAAGCTGGCAGTCAGGACTGATTCACAGACCAGTTTTCCAGTCCTGGAAGTCTCTTTCGAGTCCACTGGGAATATTAAAGGGTCCTGTGGAGGTTGCCACACATGCAGACTTTAGTTCAAAACTAATTCTTCACCCCAGATCTGTGCGTACATCAGATGAGCATGGCACATGTTGTAAAATGCAATGTCAACTGAATTGTCACATCTCTATGTCAAGATAGAGTATGAGGCCGTCTGTCACCTCTCAGAATTTGAGTGAACACAGTGGCTATTATGACATTATGATGCTCTTTGTTGACAGTTGATGTTGATGAAAATATCAGGATATTTTCCCACAATTTTAACATAAAAAAAGTACAGCACATTTAACAGAGATGCAGATTAGAATTATACATTTCTTAAGTTGTCCATCTCACAACAAACTAAACTGTCTCAATGAACTGTGATACCCCTCATGCCTGTGAACCCAGTCGGAGTTAAAGCACTAAGTGACCTGCGTGACTGAGGTGTAAAATGTGTCTGGATATGATGATCTTAAACGCTCTTTGAAAACGGGGATAGAAAAAACCATAGACCAGGGGGTTAAAGGTTGAGTTAAGGTACCCAAACCATACTAGGGCGTCAAAAACATCTACAGGGGTTGAGAAGTCAAGGAATGGATCAGTAATAGTGGTGATGAAAAACGGCAGCCAACAGAGCAGGAAAATCCCCATGACAATGCCCAGAGTCTTAGCTGCCTTTCTTTCTCTTTGCTGCGATGAATGGATCTGTGTTTCACCAGAGGTCCGTCCGACCACCGTCCTTTCAGACATCACTTTGGCCTGTTTCCTTGCGACGTGAAAAATCTTGAGGTACAGGGAACTCATGATCGTCCCTGGAATGAAAAAAGCCACGAGTGATGCGATGACACCCCACTGCTTGTTGAAAATTAAGACGCAGTTTCCAACGCAGGAGCTCTGCGCTAGAAGGTCCTCTAGACCGGCAACATTCACCTTAGACAGAACAACCCCAAAACTAAAAGTGAGTGAAAACAGCCAAATGATGGCAATGCACACGGCCACATAAAGGTTTGTCACCTTCATTCTATAACTCAGAGGATCACAAATGGCCAAGTACCTGTCGACAGACACCAGGCACAGGTGCAGGATGGATGCGATACTCAGTGTCATGTCCACACTAGAATGGATTTGACAAAACATGTCCCCCAAGAACCAGCAGCCCTCCAACCATCGCACCATGCTGAAGGGCATGACCAGGCAGCCGAGCAGACAGTCCGCCAAGGCCAGGGAGAGGATGATGAAGTTAGTCGGAGAGTGCAGCTGTTTAAAGTGGGAAATGGTGATGATGACCAACAGGTTCCCAAAGACGGTCATGAGAACAGAGGCCAGCATCAAGATGTACATGACCACCTTGAGAACAAGATAGCGCTGCACTTCAGGACAGGAGTCCGGCAGGTGTGGGAAGCAGAACAGCACATTGTCTACGGCTGCAGTCATGTTCACAACATCCATCCAAGCCATTCGATTGTGTTTATATATTGATCAGATTCCACATTACAACAAGCACAAGTATTATATAATAATACATGTAATATTTTCACTCATAAAAATACATCAGCAGCTACAGTTAATGTGCAGTGCTTATTTCTTACACTCACAACAGTGAATGGCATGCTGGCTTTAAATAGATTCTGGATTCAAAAAGGCAACACACCTTCACCAATAAGATTGCATGTATATGACGTCATTCCCTAGCTGGACAGCCACTGGGTATTTCTTAGATTTCCTTGTTTGGCTATCATGTGGTCTGTGCGGAGACCT
>JBBPCZ010124188.1:3825-25630 GCA_037974445.1 Brycinus macrolepidotus | reverse complement strand
ATATGTAAACTTAGATAAGTATATGTATGTACACATTGAGTATATGTATGTATATATGTACAGAGTGGATATATAAATATACGTAGAACACTGTAGATATATATATTGGATATATACACTGTGGAGATTGAGATTGAGATGAGAATGTTATCTGAATATGACTTAATATGACCTCCTCTTATGTTTGGTATCAATTTGACCCCATTCAACATTTAATGTCTCTAAATGACTGACATTTTTTGCTTTGTATTAAATGACTTTCTAATTTAATGGGGACAAACTGGGTAAACACAAAATGAACATGATGATGTGTTTTCAGTGTCTGTACACATCTGTGTTCGCTGGGGTCAGTTTGACCCCAGGCTGTTTAAACTGTTTTATAAAACATAAGAAATATCAACATTTTACACACATTTGTTCTGGTTGTTTTTGGATGATATTGAGGACACTGTATGCAAATTTATAATTTCCCACAAACTTTCCTCTGCTTTAAGGCCACAACCGAACATAGTCATACCTGTAGGAGATTGAGAACTACTGATAGTTCACATGCTATGGGGGAGGGGAAACATATTTACCACAAGAACTTTGATATTTCCTGCGCCGTGGAGGCATGTTTTACTTAAAGGACTATTTAGGTAGTTAGCAAAAAAACATAAAGTACCTGACACATAAATATGGGTAGCAATTTTAACCATTTTCTGGAGGTTTTAATTGCTGGGATCAAATTGACCCCAAGCATAAAGGATGTTAGTAAATTTGAACACAACATGAGGGTTAAGTAACTTAAGGAGCATAGAATGAGCAAATGTAGCGGTAGTATGTTGTAAAATGTAAACAGTCAGCTCATAGCGATGTCTGGAAATGTACATATCTAAGAAACAGAAGCCATATTCTCAAGTGGAGTGGTGTTTTGGCATGCATTTCAATATTTAGCTCATTGTTACTATGATCAGTGTAGAATAGCTAAAAGTGTTTTTCTAGGTCAGTACCCCTGAGACATTTTAATAATAATAATAATGATAATACATTTTATTTGTAGGTGCGTTTCTCAACACTCAAGGACACCGCACAATAAAGTTACAAAGACAAAATACAAACAATATAAAAACAATATACAGACAAAAAAATTGTATAAAACGAGACTGTAAAATTAAATGGAATATGCTATTTTAAAAAGATGGGTCTTGAGCTTGAACTTAAAAAGAGAAAGAGAGTTAGTATTTCTAATGTCCGGTGGTAAAGAGTTCTAAAGTCGGGGAGCAGAGCAACTGCGCTTTGGAAAGTGTTGATTTGGTACCAATCAGAAAAAATTCAGTTTTACCACTGTTTAGTTTAAGGAAATTTTAGGAAAACCAGTATTTTAATTCATTGAGGCAGTCGATGAGGGAGGAAGGTGGGAGCGTAGAATTGGGTTTACTAGAAAAATAGAGCTGTGCGATGAACTGAGTGCGGTCCGAGAGGTAGGATTTAAACCATTCTAAAGGAGTACGAGTTACACCAATAGAGATCAGTCTATTAAGGTAGAATAGAGTGGGATATAGTATCGAAAGCTGCACTCAGATCAAGAAAAATTAGAATGGTAAGTAAACCAGAATCAGCTGCCATAAGAAGGTCATTAGTAATTTTTATCAATGCAGTTTAAGTGCTATGTAGGGGGCGGAAACCAGACTGGAATTGTTCATAGTTGTTATGAGTTAAATATGAATGGATTTGTGTTGCAACTATTTTTTCAAGGATTTTGGAGAGGAAAGGTAAATTGGAGACAGGACGAAAGTTATTGAAGTTGTTTGGGTCAACACCAGGTTTTTTCAATATTGGAGTAACAGCAGTGGTTTTGAAGGGGATAGGAACAATTCCAGTGATAAGTGAGGAATGTATGATAGCAGAGATAAAGGGAAGCAAAGGTTTCATCAAAACTGTGGGAAGAGGATCTAGCTGGCAGGTAGAAGGTTTCAACTTACAGATGAGTTCTGAAATGTCAGAGGCAGTGGGGAGCTGAAAAATGGAAAATTGGTGTGATGGAGGCTTAATATGAGGGGAAGTGCTGAGGGATTTGTTTGAGCCCAGGTGCTGATGAATGTTATGTAGTTCGTCATTAAAAAATTACATTAAAGAGTTACAGAAATCAACTGAATACAGACAAGGAGGTAGAGAGTCGGGGGGGCTAAGAATCATGTTGAGCAGTGAGAATAGTGACTTGGAGTTTCCTACATTTGAACTAATGATACCAGAATAGTAGGTGGATTTTGTTTGAGCAATACAGTCCTTGTAATGGGAAATACGATTATTATACATCTCTTTATGAACAACAAGGCCAGTTTTCTCATAAAGATGCTCAAGTTGTCAACCTTTAGCCTTCAGAAGCCTTAATTCGGGAGTATACCAGGGTGCAGAGTGGGAAAAGGAAACAGGCCTGGTTTTCAGAGGAACGAGAGAGTTGAGAATGCAGTTAAAGCTGTTGTTGTAGTGAGAAACCATATCATCAGGGGTGGATAAATTGTGTATATTAATTAGACTTGTAATGCCAGAGGTAAGAGTATCAAAGTTAATATTCTTAATATTACGAAATGAAGTGCTTCGTGAAGGCTTGGATAAAGAGAGGGTGAGTCTAACATTAAATGAGAGGAGCAAAGGACTAGTTATAGGCAGTTCGTCAGATGTGCAGTTGGAAGGGATGAGACCAGAGATGTGACCTTTTATGTAAGTGGGAAAATTAACATGCTGCTGAAATACAAAGCTCTCAAGACAGAATGCAAAGTCTTTGGTTAGAGGGAGGTCGATATTGTCCATATGTATGTTGAAATCCCCCAGCAGAATTATATTAGATGAGAGGGTGGATAGATGGGTGAGAAAATCAGCAAAGTCATTTTTTTTAAAAATCAGCATTTGGTTTCGGGGAGCGGTAAACAGATGCAATGATGGTCGTAGTAGGTCCAGAAAGTTGACGCAGTTGATTCGAAGGAGTTGTAGGCTGGAATAGACAGCAGGACTTTCCACTTCTCGCGGTAAATTATCGCGAGACCTCCTCCGCGTCTAGAGCCGCGAGGTTGAGATGTAAACAAATCCCGGAGTAGACTCGTTGAGTTGTGAAAAGTCATTGGGTTGTTGCCACGTTTCAGTCAAACAGAGAAAGTCTAACTTACGGTCGGTGAGGAGATCCTGGATGAGATGCCCTTTACTCGTAAGTGAGCAGATGTTTAGTAGTGCGAAGTTGACAGTGGTGGTGTCATAGACATGTCTATGGGTGGTGTCACATTTGACGGGAATGTTAGCCGACCTGGCTAGGCTGGCTAGTACACTGTGGTCAACAACCCGGTGGGAGTTACGTGGAGGATGTCGAGAGGCCGACCAAAAGGATTTTATTGGTTTGGAGATGTCATACTGGAAAGACCGGTGAGACCCCCTATGGACATATTTCCGACGAGGCAGGACAGCTATATCCAAATGGAGGAACAACGCTGCCGGCGGAGGCATAGACAAGTGAAAATGGAGTTGGAGAAGCTCAGCAGCCGAATACTCAAAGAGTCCTGTCCCGGGTCGATGGACGAACGACAGGAGAGTCCAAACGTACACGAACAATATATAAATCCTGCCAGTCCACATTACAATCGAGGAGACGTGCAATCCAAAAAGAGATACCAGCGAGCAGCGACAGAAAATCGCGCCAGCGTTCACTCAGCCAATAGATTTTTAAATACAGGTCACACTACCATATTTCCGATTTGTTTTTAATACACTTGTATGTTGCAACATACACAACATACACAATACACAACATATACAAAAGTGCACAAATAACATATTCTCTTTTACTATACTTTACTGTTTTCTATGAAAGATATCACAAGTGCTCAAGGATGCACGCAAAAATCTAGGAAAGGCTAAAGTCAACAGATCCCAAAATTCTGAACCTGAATCCACAACCATAAGATTGGGGGTTTAAAGACCAATCGAATTAGAGGACAAAGTACTTTCTTGTCTTTGTACATGATTATCAGAAGCAAACTGCTCACAAAGAATAAATTAAACATAAATATACTGCCTCAACATAGATCTACGAAGTCTGCTTCAAATTAACTTCAAACTAAGTAACTGCCCTTTGCGATATAGCCTTTACAAATTCTTTCAGACTATCTGAGTGGTTACAGCAGAAATGTAATGGTGTCTCTCCTCTTACACATTCAGAGCCTGAGTTTCCATGAGTGCTATAGAACAAAGGTCATGGTTAGATCAAAAAATATTATTCTGAACACACACAGTTAAGACAGCCTTAACACTGCAATGTTGTTGGAAATCTGGGTCCTCACTGAGATTTATTGTGCTTTGGAGATAATGTGGTAATTTGGTGGACCACTCTTGAGAGCATAGGAGACTAGGCTGGAGCCTGAGAGTGCCAGGCCACACAGTGGCCACTTAAGGTTTAGATCTCAGTTCTAGGTACACTGACAGTGCTTCTTAAAGGGGAACTCCACTGATTGAATCGTTAAGATATAAACAAAGTTCAGCACTGAGATAGTGGTCTAAAAGTCCATTCCTATATGGTAAGGGAAAATAATACCAAAATATTTTCTGGCAGGGTGGTTACCACTATTTTATCATTAGCAATATTACTTATAAAAAACGTATGAAATACACATGTAGGCTCACTGGTCGTTTTAGGAAACAAAATGGCAATATTTGTGCTGTGGTTTAATACAATTGTAAGGACATCTAAGGGTCACTTTAATGCAACTTCACTTCAAACCACTATGAATGGCCTTTCTCAGTAAATGAATTATGAAATCGGTGGAATGTCTCTTTAAACCTAGTATAACTTAACACACTGCAGACAATTTAATTCTTGGAGAAGCCTGGTGCAGCTCACAAAAATAATCAGACCATGTCAGTCTCTCAGTGTCTGCTTAATACAAATCTAAGGCCTAAAAAAGTAATATATTCAACATTTGATGGTATAATAGTGTGTAGAGAGAGCTTTCTCTTTAAAACAACTTAATGTACATCAGATTTTGTTACTGTGCATTTCACAACAAAGATTCTTTCAATGACTTGGTTAAGAGAATAACAAGCACAGCTCTGGATTATGATACCCACTGAGCTTGGTTTTATCTCCGAATATTTAATAAAAATAGAATCAACCTCATCCACTTAAATTTAAGAAGATCTTCAATTATCTTTCTCCTCTTGGCCTCTCTATGTTCCAGGAAACTGACCCTTGTTTTTGTGATGTTATGAAAACATCTCATAGAGTGACCTCCTCAATGTCGTCATCGAATGATGTAATTGCCCTAACTGCGGGGCGGCTCTCAGAAACTTGGAGAACACTCTTGCTGGAAGAGAGGGTGCTACCACTGAGTAAGGTCGGCGTCTCTGCGTCCCTCTTGCGTCCACTTAAGACTCCGGACGGAGGTTTGGCCATGCTGGGGGAGCTCAGGAGCTCCATCTTGCGGGAGGGATCTGGGGGAGGAGAAGGGGCTGTAGAGCCAAACAGCTGCTGCATCAGGTTGGACTTCTTGTCCTTCACCAGCTCATTAAGGTCCAGCCCTGCATCTCCTTCTCCTGGCAGCTGGCCATGTGACTGGCTCTGGTTGCGATAGCTGTGGCTTGCTCTAGAGGCCGGTTTACCAAATGAAGGTTCGTAGCTGCCAAAAGCAAAGTCAAGATCCTGACTGGTTCGCTGTGCTCTGAGATCTCCACCCCTTTTCCCAGCTCCAGACATGCTCAGAGCCTCCGCAGACTGCGTCAAGCTGAAGATGGAGGCAGTCAGATTCTGTGGTTCGGACAGCTGTGGAGGAGAGCGAACAGTTCTTTTCTCTTCTGAAAAGAAGTCAGAGTTCTGGCTCTGAGCCTGCATGTCGATCTCACGCATCTTAGCCAATAGCTGCTCTTTGCGACGACGCTCTTCCTCTGCACGCTCCTGGTTGGCCTGAATCTCCTGCTCTCTCATCCACTGCTTTTCCTCCTCCTGTTCATGCAATTTCCTTTTGTCTTCCTCACTCTGGTACTGATTCCACCTCTTGCTGTTCCCTTCCTCTCTTTCCCACCCTGTTTTAGAGATTAAAAAAAAAAAACACTCAGCCTTCAGGAAAATGAAATTTGAATATGCACACAGATATGGAAAGGAGTACCAAGGCTCTTTCTGTCTATACCACAGTATCAGTAAGTAATAGCTTAACAGGGCAAGGGTCAGTATTTTGTAATGTACTAACCTGCACTACACCTTCACTGAAGTAGTGTGTTTAATGCAACATCATGTGGTATACTCTTAGTACTCAGATGTGTATTATCAGCACACTTACAAGTAGTGGAAGACACATAAGAACCCTGTCGTACATGTTGAAACTGACATTTAGGCCTGTCTGGTCATGTCAAAAAACTTTCCAGGCCCAATTTTCATAAATTCAAAGACCCAAAAAGGTGTAGTAAAAAGTAGTAAAACATTCAACAAAGCAAGGAATGATGTTTTTTTCTTGGGGTTCACACTTCACAGAAAAAAGGAAAAATTTGCAGTTTCACTCGCAGAAAAGTTGTCCTTCAATGAGAATACCTTCAATTTTAACCAGCAGTAAACACACAGACACCAAAGACACATCAAAACAGGAAAGAAAAATGGCACTAATGGAGAGAAACAACACAACATGATGCTTTGTCTTCATCTGAGACACATCTGGCCGGATTCAGCCATTTTTTTAACGTAAAACTTGATTTTCACGTGCAACGTGCGGTTCGTTGTGTGAAACGCGTTCGTTCAGCGAGTCACGTGCGCGTCCGAAGCGGCATTCGTTATGCGGAACGTTCGTTCTGCGAGGCGTTCGTTAAGCGGGGTACCACTGTATTATTTAAATGCTTGCCCTATAAATTCTGATAGTCAGCAATATATTTATATATATACTTATATATTCTCTCTCAAAATAGGATACTGCCTCACCAGAATATTACAAAGGTTATTCTAGAAATGCAGTATTTTCTATTTACAGTTTGACTCTTTATTTTTATTGTCCTTCTTAGTCAAAGTCATGTAAAAACATGAAGGAGTCATGACAGTAAATTTTTGTATGTACATGGTTCTTACACAGGAAAAAGGATTAGTCCCTTTTGAGATAATAAAGGGTTAAAGTACGATTCAAATCAACTTTTATTATTGGTGTAACTTCAAATATTTAATTCAGAAATAATGAATAGATTTCATGGAAATATAGGAATACTGAATAAAAGACAGCTCTGAAATGTAGCACAGTTGCACGAGTTTTGCTTAAATTATTAACAAGGATGAGCTATAATGCTGATAATGCCATAGAATCAGTTTCACCTTTTGTATTGAGGCAATTCAGGTGCCATTCAATGACATGATGTATCATGCTGTAATTTGTCAGTTTTGCTCAAGGCAAACAATGTTACCAAACACAAATAAAGGCACCAGACAGATACATGTCTATAGTGTAAGGATATAGCGTACAACCCCTTAAAGGGGCACATGAATTAAGTGTTTAAAATGTGCTCAGTGACTCACCATCTCTTCGCCTTGTTCCCTTTCCTTCATTTGAGTTGAACTCTTGGTCTATTCTCTGCTTCTCTGTCTTATCTTTGTCTTTCTCTCTCTCCAGTTCTCTCTCTTTTTCCCTAAGTCGTTCACTTTCTTTTTCTCTCGCCCTTTCCCGTTCAAAGGCTCGCTCCACCTCTCTCACACGCGCTCTCTCTCTTTCCCGCTCCCTCTCCATCTCCTGAATTCTCCATTCTTCTGCCTCCTTCTGCCTCTGTTCACTGCTTTGCAGCTCCTGAGGAAAAAAGTGAAAAGACAGTGTAAGAAGTAGACAGCTGGAGATGAAAAAAAAGTAAATGAAAGAAAAGGCTAGCAAAAACATTTTATTTTACTTATATTTATATACAATGCACAGTGAGCTGTCCACACACACTCAGGACAGGTTAAATCTCACCCTTACCTTATTTTATAGTTCTTATTTGCACTGTTTTATTTGTTTCACAATGTCTTATGTCTGTTGCACTATATGTACACTGTGGAACCGGAGCTTCGCCATTTTGTCTCTCTGTATACTTGTATATGGTTGAGATGACAAAGTTTACTTTGACATTCACAACGAGTTTGGCAATTACTCCACTCAAGGCCACTCATGGTATTCATATATATCCCATATATTTTTTCACTATTTTACAAATGGCAAAAAGTCAAAAGCACAGATTCAAGTCTGTTGAGACAGAATGTACAGTACCATTCAAAAGTTTAGAATTGCCATGTAAAAGTTTGGAATAGCTGTTTTCAATAATATAAAAGCAATGTACTGCAGACTCAAGTATAAAAGTATTCTGTTAAGAAGCTACTACTTTACAACTTCAAAGATTACAAGTAGTTTTTACGAAATTATACAAATGTTAGTTCTAAAGAAATGTTACATGTATCCAGAACGATAAACAGAGCTATAGAAGATTTAATGACAAGGAAAGCTCATAATGAATGAGAATAAAGGTAGAAAACAACATCTAAGAGGCCTCAAATTTGAAAACTAGTTATCAAATCAGAGGCAGAAAACTTACTGAGCAGCTGTGAACAATGTTGACCATGTGGAACTATTTCAGTTTCTTAGAGGGACATTAGACAAGAGATTTTTAATCACTGTTCATTTATAGTATTACAATCTACACTGTATATGTTATTACTAAATATAATATGAATCATTGACAACTAATTCCAATCCTTTAAATGGTAATGGAAATCAACAATGTTGTTGTAAGTCATTGTATAACTCACTATGTAATTAATCTGTAATGATGCATAATTTTATTAGTACAGCAAAACAGAAATAATAGCTCTAGACTTTTAAAAGTTAATCAAGTTAAGACATTCAATATATTTTTTAAAGCGCCCGTGATTATTGCGCTGAATTGCATGTGTAGTCTATATAATGGTGCTAAACGTGTTAATAAAGCTGTGCTAGTGAGGAAAGAGAGCATCCCCACCCAGGGATTATCCCTAATCCAGAGCTATCTTTAACCCAGGGCTATATTTTATGCAGCAGGATTATTGAATTAACTAGGTTACCCATTAATTTCTACCAAATAAGCTCATCTTATGTCAGTAACACTGCATGGTGCATTGATAAATTTAAGCTGTATAATGTTTTACTGAAAAGAAATCAAAAGCGTGGGTTAGAATTAATGGAGTGAACAAAATGTTATTTAACAGTTATGTGTTGGGATGAAACAGTGTTGCATGCAGTGATGCAGGACAGCATGTGCTTTAGTCCAACCTTTTTTATCCTCTGACTCTGATTCAGAGCAGGCCGTCGGACCTGTGAATTAATGGTGATTAAAATAATCAGCATCTTACAGTCAGTGCATCAGCTTTAAACTGCAGGTTAAGATTTGTTCCATCTTGAGTTCATTTTAGGATTATGGGAAAGTGAAATTAACTGAAACTAATTAAACAAACAAAACACCTGAAGAAGTATTTAACTGATCGGAAGCTCTCATATTATTCACAAAGGAAAACTATTATGGCAACATTCTTACTGATTTGGATCAAAGAAAAATATGCCAAAAATATAATATCATGAAACTTCCAAGATGTTTTTTTACAATACAAAATAACTTTTTGTGTGACACCTGATTATCTGGAACAGACAAAAAAGGACCAGCAGTGTCACATTTAAAAAGCATCAAAACCACGAGAAGAAATTATATTTCTTCAGTGTTTCATGCACTAAATCCAATTAAAGCGTTCAATATGCAGTTGGTCAGTGTTCCAGAAGTACTAGTGAGATCCAAAAGAATAATTCATCACAATAACCATAAATATCATCAGATTGTCTATATATTTAGTATGTAGTGTATTTAGTATTTTGTATTTAGAATTTAGCACAAAGCATTTTAGAGTATTTTCTGGAGAGGTTTATTTTGACCTTATACTGTACTTTATATTGTTCTTGTCCTTGTGTCTCGGTGCAGTCATAGCATTAGCAATTTCCTCTCAACAGAGTTTTTTTTCATTTTGATTCTCTACTAGCAAGGCAGAAAGTGTCATGTTGTAATTGCTGATGGAATTATGCTCATCGAAAGTCATTACGGATCTCACAGCTGGTACTCCAAGCAATGGATGAAAGCAAAAAAATTCCTCTCTGCAACTGCAAGAGTGACCCTTGTTTCTGCTACAGTGAAAGAGGCTTGCCTTTAGAGAGAGGTAGTCATCAGGCCGATCGTCAGAGGAAAGCTCACTGCCGTCTGTGATCGCAGGTGGAGGGGAGGGAAAGTCTAGTGAGAGCGCGCGGTCTTCAGTCTGCACAGCTTTACTACTGTTCTTAATGGGACCTGAGACATGCAAACACACACACAGAAACTACATCAACAAAGCAGGACTGGTCCAAAAAGACATTTTTAGGCTTTGAATACTCATTGGCATTTCCTAATCAGGATCCGATTCCTTTATTTAAAGGAACCTTTATTTAAAATAATTATATTTACATTTTATATTTAAATAGATGTTTTTGCTTACCTAGGTGAGGCTGAATTTTAATATCTTTATTTGGTAACATGTCATTGTCATTTTGGCTGGTTAAACGAATGAAGAAGTTCCTCTTCCATTGATGACTTGCCATTAAACATTCCATTCCACGTTAAATTAAGCAGCGGTCAGAACATAATGTTGTGCCATTAAAGGTGGAACTGAAAATAAATCTCCATTTAAGGTGGCAGTAAAATTAAAATGCCAAATTTGGTTCAAGAATTTATAAACTCAGCAGCTTATTTTAATGTTTGATACCAAATTTGAACAGGTTTAGTGATTAGCTGTGCTGCTATTCTTGCTTCTTGTTTATCTTGGTCTCTTAGTGATACAGCTCAAGTCCTTCAGTCAAACTCTCCCTGCTTAACAGTCAAATTTTGTGCCAAACCAATATCCTGAATTTGGCTATGGACACATTATGAAATTGCAGGGTGGGGGTGGGAGTGGGGGTGGGGGCGGTGTTGGCTGTGTTTAGAACTCAACTAATGTAAATTCAGCTGGAAATGGCATGATTTTTTAATTGCCTAACATCATGTGTTTGGGGTAAATACCATTTTCTCATCGTTTACTGACAAAATGTTTTATTTTAAAACTTCTTAAAACTTTTATTTTTAAACTTCTAACTCTAAAAAATGAGGGGAAGAGTGTTGGAGAATTCTATTGGGGTCTAAAGGGTTAATGACAAACAATCTGATTACTAAATATTGAAACAGACACCAAAGTAACAAACATATACTTGAACATGCCACCTCTACAACAAAGCTTAAATACACATCCGTAAAGTATGTGAATGCGATGAAATCTCCAAATTACAAACACTTAACAGATCTGTGCTACCTCAACAATTCTATACCTTTTCTCTTGTTGGCATTTTCTAACTCTTTCTTTGAAGTTGTTCTGAGGATTCTGTTGGCGTAAATGTTCCTGGCATCCAACTCCTTCTCCTTCTCCTAAAAAGCACAATTACAAACCAAGCTTAAATAGTGAGTTAGTACAGTCACATTTCTAACACCATCTCTAACAGATGTTCAGAAATAAAACATGTCTAGTCAAAATTTGCCTTCACTCAATTCTCTGATACTGTGTTTCATTAAGAAATACTTAATGGTTTCATCTTGGCTTTCAATAAATAAATCAATATTATAAATGTGAATGTGTCTATGAGCAGCTACTGAGTTCATGTTCACCTACCTTTAGTTTGGCACCAAGTCTCTCCACATCCTCCCGTAGTGCTTGGGCTTCCTGTTGGGTATCATGATTTTTCCTGCGTTCAGTAGCCAGCTGCCTCTGAAAGCTCCCATTACTCAACTCCATGTTCTTCTCTAACTCCTGACAGCAGAGGGTAAGGGTTTAAGTGATTGTTATTTCTACAGATTCTACGTGAATGAAGGTTTTGGGATGCTAAAAGTTTTAAAGTTTAAATCAATTTGTCTGTGTTAAATCAATTAAGTTAAGTCATATTAACGTTATTTTGTTCAACAATAACATTCACAATACAGACTGAAACATCACAAAGTATACATCAACATGTATTTTTAGATGATTATTCAAGTTTTTGGGAAGAATTAGTTTAAATGCTAAGCAATTTACTATAATCATCTATTTGTATATTAATTTCCCTCAACTTTTGATCACCAAGTCAAATTTCCGTATACAAAGCATTGTGAATACAGATTTTTGTTAATGTGTAGATATTCATTTTATTAACTTCTTTCTGACGAAATCTCAGTTTTTTGGTCAATTTAAAATCTCCTCCATCATTCTGGAGACATTTTTATGGTTTTACACAAATCACATGAGACAGAAAATTAGTTATCCTTCATTTGCGTACATCATTAGTTAGTTATTAATAGCTAGCTTAAATAATTTATTCTCAAATACTCGGTTATGGGTCCTCTTGCCTTAATAGCACCATCAATCCTGTCAGATTTAGTCCACTCTTCCACTAACTTTGTTTCATGCCCAAGCAGAGCATAAAAATGACAATCCCATATTCCAGGATAAAAACTAGAGTGTATAGTTCTAGCTCTGTGTGTGGCTGGTTCAACAGACATGTCGGAACACTTGGACATTCTGACCGACCAGCAAATTCCCCAGACCCCAATCCCAATTCTTGATGTGGAACAGCAGGTGGAATACCCAAATGCCCCACACACACACACAAACTCAGGCAGAAATGTACAGTCACAAAGGTAATTGTTGCTGTTTTTGCTGCAACATAAAATGAGTTCTGTCAAGTATTTATCTAGTTATATATGTGTAGTATTAACGTAATAATACATGTGTCTTAAATTGTCACTTGTGCCATCATCTACAGTGATGGTCAGTTTGTTCTGCGAACAGAAAAAGTTTGTAACAGAAAATGGCGGACATTTAGTGTCACACACAAGCCTTTGACAAAGCAAACCCCAGTTTTATTTTTGAATTTAATGATGAATCCAGTTGAGTCAGGGGCTCCAACTACATACACTCCAACTATGTTCTGTTTTTTACATACACTTTCTCAGTATTGAATAAGTGTTTGAATTGTGCACCCCATTCCTAGAAGAGTGGGCTACAACAGACAAGAATGATCTCAAGAGACCAGTATAATCCTTACCTGACAGGACTGATAGTGTAGGAAACCTGTAACCAAGTATTAAAAAATGACCAGTAAACATGTGAGCAGGAGTTTTAGCATGAATGTGTGCACGCATATACTTTGATTCTGTGTTCGCTCTCCTGTGCTTTGGCCTGCGCCTGAGTCAGTTTACGGGTCAGCTCCTCTCTTTCCCATAAATGCTGATCATCCGCTAGCTGCTGTAACTTTTTCAGCTGGCTGCGACAGCGCTGGAGCTGCGTGTCTGCCTCCTTGTAGCTGCGCTCAGCTGCACGCTCCCTTTCTTGACTGCGCCGTAGCCTCTCACGTAGAGCATGGGTCTCGTTGTTGTGGCGCGAGATGAGCTGGGATATTTCACTCTCTGTGTCACTGTAGCGTTGCAGAGCTTTCTCATGACGCAGCTGCAGCTGCCGCAGCAGACGGTTCTCACGCTGCAGCTCATCTGCGTGTGCCCGTAGCTCTGCCAGCGCGTTCTTCAGCTCGCTGATTTTCAGCAGTCGCGCCGACAGCAGCCGCTTGGTTACCAGGTCCAGATCCTTTGGTGGAGCATCTTTACCAAGGCTCTGAGAGCGCAAACCGCTGGAGCGCTGCAGAGGATGGTAGACGTGACCGCCCGGGCGACGAGACACACCCTTTCTCACACCTACAGCGAGGAATACACATGCACATAAGCACAAACATACATAAGCTTCTCACAAACCAACGTACAGATATATCATATATAACGAGCACATGTGAATATTGTCGCTGTCATAAGAAAACCTTGTGAAATGGTAAACAAGACGTTTGTAGACACCTGCTCATTCTGTGTTTCTTCTGAAATGAAGGGTATTAGGTATTTCAATTTGAATAATTTTAGGGTTAATAGGACTACTCTCCTGAAAAGGCTTTACTCTAGATGTTGGAACATAGGTCCCAGGATCTGACTGCGTTCAGCCGCAAGAGCATTACCGAGGTCAGGTTGGCTGATTAGTCCTACATTACAAACTTCAGCTCATCCCAATGATATGTGATGGAGCTTCATCACTCTGGAGAACTGCTCCACAGCCCAGTGCTGGAGGGTACGGTTTTATAAACCTCTAGAAGATGCTTGCCATTGGGCATGGTGACTGTAGGCTTATGTGTGGCTGCGCCAAAGTGTCCCATTCTACCGGTAATTATTTCCAGTAGGAGATTCTAAAAGTTGTGTGTACTCAACTGAGTAGTAATGTATTCAGCTTAAAGTGATTGGCCATACAGCGTACCTTTACAAGAAAAGGAAAAAACGGTCAGTATTAATACAGCTTAAATTTAACTTCAAAATTTCTCTGTGTCCACCCTTCTTGAAATGTTCACACAACTTAAAAGACAGACGTAGTCTAAAACATGCAAAATATAAACAGAATTATGGGATTTTCATATGACAGCAACGACTGGTACATATTCATTAATTCCTGGTCCCGATTAGGCATAAATAGTAACATGGGATTCTAACAAAGAAACAATTTCAGGGCTTTGTTTCAGGCCTCCCTTGTGTCACCTGCTGGTCATTACTGGAAGTACAAGCCACAAACTGCCATTTGGGCAAAGTCGACCTTGCTCAGCAATTTAGTACAGAATTTTTTAAGGACAGAAAAGAACATACATCCTTTTAAATAAAAGTCTATGAGAAGCTGTCAAAATGGTCATTTTCTAATTTATTGCATTTCATGCACTTGTAAGGCAAGCAGCATATATTTCAAACTCATTACAGTATTCAGTCAATGAGTTAGAAATTATTGGTTAGCAAAGGTAAATGCTGCTGTTTTTGTTCAATACAAGTGAAAATAGTGTGTTTTGTCAGGTATGCATCTAGTTATATATATGTAGTATATATGTGGTAATATAAATGTCATAGATTGTCACTTATGCCATCATCTACAGTGATGGTCGGTTTGTTTTGCTATAATAACATAAAAAGGCAGACATTTGTGTCACACACACACAAGCCTTTCACAAAACAAACCCTAGTTTTAATTTTGACTTTAATGGTGGATCCAGTTGAGTCATGGGCTCCAACTACATACACTCCAACTATGTTGTGTAAGCCATGATTGTATAAGGGGTGAAATCTCTGACCTTACAATGATTAATTTGTGATTTATTTATGTAGGAATCCATTCATCTTGAAATCTCAAAATTTACCATGACTGGATTTGACTGGATAATTCTGGTATGACTGGATAATTTCGGTATGATTTTTGTAAATGCATTCAAAACACAAATCTGACTAAAGGAACTATTTACATTGTGTTAGTGGAATATAGACTATCAGAACAATATAACAAGTTTTTTTTATACTTATGATTGACAGTAGCCTTTTATTTTGGTCAAAAAAATGATGCATACGTATAAATCATTATGATCAATTATGATCTATTCTAATATTACAAAACTGAAGCAGCTGAATTGTCACTTTAAGGAAGATTCTTGCACTTTCACTCTCCTGGTGTGAGATTTCGTGTACCTGTTCGGTGTAAAGGGCTGCTAGAGACCCTTCGAGCCCTCCCTGCTCTGTGCGCTGATGGTGAGGGAGACTGTGGTGAGAAGGACCTCTCAGACAGCGAGACATTCTCATAGTCATCCGAGTAGAAGGAAGCGCTGCTGTGTTCTCCATCACTGATCCGGTCACGATCTGGGTCCCGCTTCAGGTCCCGCTTCGGCTCTCGTGTTCTGGTCCGGGCTCGGTCCACTGAAGAGCTTTCTGCATCCTCACGGAACTTCTCATTCTGTTTTTCTGACTGGTAGGATGAGCCTGAATCCTTCTTGTCACTGTGGCGGGACAGTGCGCTTTCTTCTGACTCCCTTAACCGGTTATCCTCGAATGAGTCCACAGCATTCTGAGAATTCATGTCTCTCCTTGTATCATTCTACAGCCTACAGCAAAAACAGAGTTTAGACTTCAGTTTTAATCAGACTAAGGCAAAAAAACATGATCTCTAGATATGTAGGCTTATTACTACTTAAATATTTTTGAAGTTTTTGCAGTTAAAATAGCCAACTAGCCCCATTTAGTACCACAGTTGATAACCACTGTTTTAAAGTATTTAGAGTAATCCCATTTAATCAAGTCATTGTGACAGACCTAGATAATAGTCAAGAATAGATAATACATTACCTTGACCTCCCAATTACCCAATCTGTTCACGGTGGCTGTGCAAAATGTTTTAACAGTACACAAAAATGAAAGAAAAAAAAAACATAGAATTTTCCCTCACACGTTTCTGCTGGAACAAGAAAAGCACTGTAGGCTCATCTTGATTACGAAGTGACTTGCAATCAATGGACCCACTTTAAGTAAGTGTCTCTCATCACCTTGACAACAGATGGGCACAAAGCAGTTGAGAGATGTTCATCTGGCTTTTCCAAGAGAATCGTGACATGACCCACACAATAACATGAGCTCAACGACAAGATACTCAAAGATCGGCTTTGTATCCAGCCTGTATTATAACAACAGTAACAACAAATACTGCAGCAGCAATATTATTATTATTATTTATGAATAATACAAGGGTGGCCAATATGTCACAAATATAACATCACAATACTTAAAGACTCAGCATGCATCACAATATTTGAGCTTTTATAAGTTGGAACAGGCAACAAAGAACAAGCGGTACCACATTTTTAAAAAATATGATCAAAAACTGTAAATACAGAGTTTTTATTTAGAATTTCATACACTGCACCGCACTAAATCCAATAAAAGAGGACAAATTAGACACTTTGTAGTGAAGCATGTTTTAAGTACTGATACTATCCACAATATGCTCAGAATAATGTGCAATATGGCATAATTGTATCATGACAACAATAAACATTGTCAAGTTATTATCCATAGAGAACTGTTCTCTTTACCAGTGGTTCTAAAACTGGTCTTTAAATACCCCCAAACAGGTCACCTTTTAGTGCTGCAAGTTAGGTTGGTGCAAAAAATCTGGACTATCTAGGGGTCCCTGACGACTGGTTTGAGAACCACTGCCTTTTACACAAGCAACTTCAACCATTGAGAACCAGTGAACAAATGTGCTATAACAGAATGTATTAGCGGCCATTCAGAGTGACTCTGAATTTTGGAATTTTGGAACATGGAAATGTTTAGCATCATGTCAGCCTGAAGAGTTTGTCTAAGTGACAGTAAATGAACCAAAACACAACAGTACACAAAAGATGCAGAACAGCTGGATTCTGAAACACAACGCAGACAACTTCCTCGTTACAGATTTCACTAACACCGTGCTCTCAGGCCAATTTCTGACTCCGGAACATTCCATACTGTCTCTGCAACGGTGGTGCTTTTGCTCAGCACAAGCATAGAGAGCAGCAAAAGGCTGAGAATAGTCATGACATCTAAAAACAGTGACTGAGGTGTTACTGTGCTTATTATTAAGAGTATAAGAATTTCAGCATGGTGTCAGACACACAAAACACTGTACCAAAATCAAAACCTGCATCAGTGAAATGCACCTCGGCCTTCTCCAAGGGTCTCTCATTTACAAGGGTCTTTTGTGAAAACCGCAAAAGGTGAAAAACTGAAACAGTAACTTTGTTAGACTGTTTGGGGAGTTGAAAATGAAGACATACAGAAATACTTTATCTATGACAGTTCAGGTTTCTGGATTGTTTACAGCAAAAACAAGCTGTGTAGTATGTAAAATACAAAATGCAGAATTCAAATCTAAACAAAAATTGTGAATATGTCTATGTCACACCCCTACTTATTATAAAAAGAAACTTTCAGTCCAAACCCACTGAGAGACCCTACTTAGGTTTGGGTTCCTTTTATGAACCTTATTCAACTCACTTGATGATTTCCCAAGATCTTTATGACTAGAATCAGATGTGGCAAAGTAGGGCATAATGAAAAGAGAATGACAATGAGAGGCACTGATGCAGATACATTTCTGAGGGAGGAGGAATTGCCACCACAAACAACCACAAGACCTTCTGTTTGTGACAGATCAGATCAAACACACTACCATTAAGAAGAGGCCTGCTAAAGAAACCACGTCCAAAGCTGACAGCCTGACACTCTGACACTAAATACACTGAATAGAAAACTACCCTGTGTTTCCATGTTGAATGTTGTGCTTGCATGTCTAAATGTGCACAACATAAACATATCAAGTAGATACGTCAGAAACACATCAGTGGAATTTAACATCACAACAAAATGCTAGCTAACTTCCAATGAGCTACAGGTGTCAAAAACAAAAGATGCTCCATTTCTCCACCGTGTTCACCTAAAACGCTTTGGGTAAATAAGCCATGTAAAATATATTAAAGGAATTGTATAAGATAGATACTACTAATAGAGCAGTAATAATGATTACCAGATAGGAGCTCAGCCTCTAAAGACAAGGTAAAAGCTAATATTGCTAACAAGCTAGACTGTTTGTTTTCTTCATAGACATATGGTTTTCTTAGTAGCTACCAAGCTCTGTAACTCGCACGCTGCTAGGAACAACCAGTTTTTTACCCAACAAGTTTTCGACACCATGCATCTTGTGAGCCAAACGACATTATTTTCACATTTACCCGTTTTCTTCTTAGGCATCCAGGAGTCTTCCCTCGAGGTGGAAAATGTGGCCGGTTCGGCTAAGTAGCTAATATAGCCAGCTAGGATTAGTTTTAAACGAGGCTAGCTAAACCCCTGTAGCCAACTGGTTAAAAAAGTACAGCTTTCAACAACGTTTTGTCTTATAGTGAAAAAAGGCGACGACCATCACTCTAATAATCACAGGACTTTGACTAAAGACCGATCCAGATCACAGCAGGGTCTGAATTTAGTGAGGAAAGGAGACGAAGGAAAGGCTGGCGCTGTAAAGAGACGCCTCGCCATGGCAACGCCTGTAGCGCGCGGTGTTACTGACGCACACACCCTGGCAACCTGCTGGCAACCACAGAACTACAGACTACAGTAACACTTAATTACTTAATAATAATAATAATAATAATAATAATAATAATAATAATAATAATAATAACAACAACAAAACAACAACAATAAGAATAATAATAATGACCATCATCATCATCATCATCATCATCATAATTACTATTATGTACTGATATGGGATCTCTGGGCTGAAGCCGATGTCCAAAATTCTTCTGACAAGTCTGACAATACTAATACTGCTAAATAAACATTTATGAAAAAACAGAAATTGGGACTACATCCTGGAATTGCGTTACAAACCAACACAATTTCTAAATTTTAAGATAAGGTAAGATTAGATAAGATTAGATAAGTGGGAAATTTGTATTGTTGCGGCAGCAAAGTGGACAGAACACGAGAAGAAAGTAATAGCGGCATAACCCATAGAATAAAAGCTATAAAAAACAACAGTATATACACAAATATAAATATAGAAGTTTGTGTGTATGCATATATACATGTTACCTATTAGTATATGTATGTGTGTACACGTTGGATATATATATGCATATATGTACATGGTGGATATATATATATATATATATATATATATGTATATATGTACATAGTGTGTATATATATATATATATGTGTGTGTGTGTGTGTGTGTGTGTGTGTGTGAGTGTGTATATATATAATTTCTGAGGTTAAAAGTGGAATTTTCTTGTGAGCCTATTTACTTCTAATTTATTTATGAGAAAACAAAACTACTTTTTACTCATGCACCTTTCTGTTTTTATTTAAAAATAACCCAAAAGAGAAGAATATCACCTTAGAATCTTCAGTGGGTATTCTGAAAGAAGCTTTAAGCATCATTGCAGTAGGAGTTAATTTTTTTACTTCTACTTAAGTCATTATTTTCATTTTATAATAGTTAACAATCTCAACCCTTTCGACACAAACCTAATTCCTCGGTTTCTCTGTGCACATGGCAACAGCAAAGATCTGGATTTGAATCCGAATAATTAGAGCCGCCCCCTGCAAAACTACACTTCCCAGCATGCACCTGCGCTTCTCTTCAGAGCTCGAGATAAGCGCTGTGAGTTCCCCGCGAGCCTGTGGGGGGAGTGAAGGGCACACGGGCTGCGGGGCGCGCGGCGGGCGGTGTTAGGGAATAAAAACCGGAGAGCCCCGTTCACTCAGTATTAGAGAGAGAGAGAGAGACGGAGCTGCAGGAAAGAGAGTAAGAGGGAGACAGAGAGAGGGAGTGAGAGACGGAGGATTAGGATGGTGATCAGGGTTTTCATCGCCTCTTCGTCCGGTTCTCTCGCGGTGAGTGTTTTTATAGCGCGTTCTGTTCTGACAGGCGCGTGCTCAGACAGTCTGTGCTGCGGTCTGTCCTGTTACAGACTCCTGCAGGTCTTCACATTCAGCTGCACATTCAGACATCATGGTCTGACAGGTCATTAATGAAATATAGTTTGTGTCGTGAAGGTGTGTGTGTGTATGTTTAGCTGTTTCTTGGAAGCATAATGATGGTAGACATCATAGTTCTGATGTTGTAGGGACATAGGTGGGTCCCATAAGGGTTTTTGTTTTATTTTTATACAATAGTAATAATAATAATACTAACAATAATAACAACAACAACAACTACAACAACAACAATAATAATATTTTTAAAAATAGTAATAGTTATTTATATAATTATTGTTATTGTTTTCGTCGTTGTTGTTGTTGTTAACATTATTGTTTATTATTATTATTATTATTATTATTATTATTATTATAACATATATAAAGCCAAGTTTGAGATTAGATTACAGCATTGTTTAGCTGTAGTAATACAAGAAAGTGAATGAAAATCAAAGGCAGTATCACAGACTAGTGTGTGTGTCTGTGTGTGTGTGTGTGTGTGTGTTTGTGAGTGTATGTGTGTGTGTGTGTGTGTGTGTGAGTGTATGCGATTATGTGAGTTTGTGTGTGTGTATGCGTTTATGTGAGTGTGTGTGTGTGTGTGTGGCCTTTAATAAATGCCCCTGACTCTCTTGAATACCTCTTTACATGCTCCACTGGGCAGTTCATGCTTGTGGCTCTTCTGCTCTTGTGCTGTGCATTTCGTTATGTAACCTGAGTTGGTCACATATAATCTGTACTCTCGTTTTTGACAGACATCCTTTCTCATGAAATCCACAATTGTGTGCCAGTCAGTCATGGTTCAAAGATTTGCCGTGATCAGACGCTCCGCTCTCCACTCTTGTGGATTACAATAAGCAATAAACAGCAAGGGTGACCAAAGTGCATGTTTACTGTACAAACTAACCACTTTCTAGACTACAAACACATGCCTACAGCACGGATCAGCTCAACCTGAGACTCTTTTCTACCGTTCAGCCTTCAAGTTCATGATAAATGTCTTCATTCTTCCTCTCTGAGACTCTGAGTGGGGATTATATTCCACTTCTGTACCAGAGTCTTTTACCAGCATTGATTTTTGGACCTTTCGTAAGTGAGCCATGGCACCAGATTGCTGTTTGCCCTGTGGTGCTCAGCATCAGAAACTGTGGGCTGCTGGGAAATTATGCTTTCATTCTGAAAGTTAAAGGACCCATATCATACATTTTTTCTTTTAATAGTTTTTTTCCCCCTGAGGTCTAGTTTTGAAATGTGGTTTTATGTACCAAAAACGATCACGGTGAATTGTTACATGACAGCTTTCCAATTTCTCCCTATCCGTTAGAATTTTGTTACTGCGCCTTTAAGATTAATCTCTGTATTCTGATTGTCCACCCTG
>JBBPCZ010124161.1:0-25638 GCA_037974445.1 Brycinus macrolepidotus | reverse complement strand
GATGTGCGTTGTGTGTGTGTGTGTTTGTGTGTGTGTGTGTGTGTGTGTGTGTGTGTGTGTACAGGAGAGAAGGAGAGGAAACTGAAGAATTATTTACCTGTCTGTCAGGTTTTGGAGGTGCTATAACAGCAGAATGGACCTTAGATGCAGTTTTGGGTGCAACAAAGTCATCTGCAAGTTCCTCTAGAGCAAAGTCTTTTGCGCTCTAATAACAGAGAGCATTGAAACACAACCAACATATTTTATAATATGCTTTGCATAATGATAATTCAATGATTTAAAGATGACCGCTGATAAAGTTAGATGCTCAAGCAACAAACCTCTGCAGGAGGTGCTGAGGGTGGAACAGGGGCCTGGACTGCAGGAGCTACTGAGGTGCTGGTGAAATCTCCCGACAGAATATCCAGAGCTGCTGCTGAGTCCAGGGAGGGCTGGCAAAACGACAGGACTGTTTTTATCAAAAGCCCAAAAGCTCTGCGGCTATGGTGCAGTCAGACATTTAAGTGACAGATTTACCTCTCTCTTTGGTGGAGCAGGGTACTTTTTAAACTCTTCCTCAGAGAATCTGTAATCTGGTGGTAGTGTGTCATCTCTCTCACCCACACGCACACCCTTTTCTGACTTCAATTTCACATCCTGATCAGACAATCCAGCACAACACAACCATTACTGTACCTTTAAAATGTAAAAACGTGCCTAAATGTAATATAAAGTGAGATAAAAACAGATTTATTACGTACATCAATAATGTCCTCAGGTCTAAGTTTAGGACTTTCTGGAATTGGTTTTGCAGTAGGCAGTGTGTCTCCAAGTGCACTGAGAGCATCCAGAGACATTGGGTCTCCCTAGGGAAGACAGTGTTTCACTTTTATAATGTTGTGATAAAGAAAATCAATGCATTACAGTGCAGAAGCAGACAGACATTCAAGCAACTGTGGCAAAAGGGACGAAGATTGCATAAAATAACATATTATTCCTTTTATAAAAATAATACAAATACATAATTGGCTAACTAGGTTAAACAGGCCTTTGCAAACATTCATATAAATATTATGTCCCTAATGTGTTTGTTTATAATGTAGAATGAACAGTACCTCCAATTGCTCACAAGTGGTAGTAACCGGAGTGTTTTTAGCGGCTGGAGGAGGGGCAGGAGGAACAACAGAAGCTACCTAGAGGATTCCAAAAACACACACACACACACACACACACACACACACACACACACACACACACACACAAAAAGAAAATACAAATCACTACAAGCAAATGAACTGTACTTAACCACAGAATAGTATTTCAGGATAGCTCCTGCCACCTACTGGTCACAGTTCAAAACACTTCAAAATTCAACAGACCCAATACAATTGGAAATACCTTCTTGGCTTGTGCAGGAGCCACAAAGTCTCCAGCAAGAGCATCAAGAGCAGACAAGTCCTCCACTTTGTGCTGCTGGATAATGTTTAATAATCAATAAAACAAAGTAAAAATTGGTAAATAAAGAGTAACATTGTTCCCATCATGATGCGTTTGGCATAATAAACAAAAAACATTTTGTGAATCAGTAACAAGTATGGATTTGAAACACATTAAGCTTTGTGGTGGCTGACCTGTTTAGCATGGGCAGAGGGTGGAACAGGGGCCTGGACTGCAGGAGCTACAGAAGGGCTAGTGAAATCTCCAGACAGAATATCAAGAGCTTCAGCAGAGTCCATGGAGGGCTGTTGGAGGTGGCATATCCTTCAGTAATCAGTATCCATCTTCCTTATTATTATTATTGTTATTAAATTATATTTATAATATATTATGCATAGCAAACATTATTAGGATTTTCAGTTCACATACTAAACCAACCACTCTACCTCCTTTGGTGGAGCAGGTCGCTCCTTGAGCTTTTCTTCTGGGAATCTGTACTCAGGTGGAAGACTGTCCTCTCTCTCGCCTACACGCACGCCCTTCTCTGACTTTGCCTGCTTTTCCTGGACATACACATAAACACACACGCTACTGTCATTGCTAAGCATGAAAGAAAACAGTAGCTTGAAATGCGAAATGTAATATACATAAACGAGCAGAGAGTAATGAGCAATTACATCAATAATGTCCTCTGGTCTGAGTTTAGGGGATTCCGGGGGTGGTTTTGCAGCAGGCAGTGTGTCTTCCAGAGCACTCAGAGCATCCAAGGAAATGGAGTCTCCCTGGTGAAATGCAAAGGAAGAAGGACAAAGTGATCAGCAATAGAGAATTGGACAATTTTTCAGTGAGCTGTTGTTAAAGCTTTGTCAACAAGTGAAGAGGGAGTGGGTGCTTTCACAGAATCTTCACCAGGTATTTTGGCTAACAGGAAATGTGACATCAGTTAATACATTGAGCTCTGTTTGTTAGATCTATTAGATCTGTTAGATTAGCTGGTAGATAGTTAAATCTACCACAAATGAATACAGCAAGTATAGTAGTTGTATCGGACCATTACTAGTGCCTTATGTTCAAACAGCTTGCGCTGTACCTTCTCTACTTTTGCTTTCTTGTCAGCAGGGGGAGCAGGGGACACACTTGTAGGAACAGATATCTCTTGCCTCTGTAAGAAAAAACAGTCACAGATGAATCAAGCATTTCTGTATGAGTATCCTATAGAAAGAACCTATAGCAAGAACCGGTCCCTGACAGAGAGCATATTTTAATTCTGTTCAGTGCTAGGCAATTTAGCTTAAATTCTTCAATTTCTCTGACATGAAAGAATACATCCTGGAGTGAATGATTTGTCATATAAAACTGATGAAATTTCATCCTTACTTTCTGAGCAGGGGGAGGAGGAGCATGGCTTGACTGGGCAGTCATGCTTCCAGCTTTCTGCGGAAAAAAATGAAAACAAATCTATTATTTTAACATTTCTGAGTAGAAACCAGCCAAAACTGAACTGTAAAATGTACTGCTCTATTTCTGGAGAAATAGTTAGACAGAGCATTTGCTAAAAATACTGTTACATTAGACTACTTCCTATGACTGAGAAACTCAAGGTGAAATAATGTTAAGTGTTTCTGTTTTGAAAATACCACTTGTGGTTTTGGTGCGCTTGGAGCTGCAGAGGATACAAATCCAGCAGAGAGGGAGTCCACTGCTTCCTCCACTGTTATGGGCTTTCATCAACACACAAACAAAAGAATTTAGACACAAGCATGATACTCAATGGTCTATACAAATTACAAAACAAACCTCCCTAATATAACCCTGTTTACAAAAAATGTTGTGACGCTGTGCTAAAAGACATGCTTTATGTTCTACAAAGACAACATGACAAATGTTGAAACTGAGAACTCTTACTGTTTTTTTATATGTGCTCAAATGTGTGCTCATTTTGAATTTATTGCCAGCAGCACATAAAAGAAACTGGATCAGAGGCCTGTTTATCACTTTGTTGCATCACCTCTTATTTTAACAACTCTTTGTAAATGTTTGAGAACTGAAGAAAACCAGTTGCTGTACTTTTGAAATTGAAATGTCCCATTGTTGTCTGATGTAGGATTTCAGCTTTCAACAGTTTTGGGTCTCCTTTGCCATTTTTAACTCTTCATGTGGCAAATATTTTTAATGGGTGGCAGGTCTGGACTGAAGGAAGGCCAGTTTAGAACCCAGGCTCTTCTACTTCTACCAATCCTAAAAAGGATCACGGACAACATCACCAATGTGAAAAACTACAGACCAGTATCCCATCTCTCTTTCCTCTTCAAAGTTCTGGAGTGTGCTGTATAAAACCAACTCAACTTATTTCTATCACAAAATAGACCTCATGTCCCAAACCAGCACGGATTCAAAGAAGCACATTTTAGAGAAACTGCACTTTTAGCTGTCACTGATGAGCTTCATGCAGCCAAAACATCTAAACTGTCTTCAGTTCTAATTTTCTAAATCTTTCTGCAGCATTTGATACTGTCAACCATCAGATCCTTCTGGCTTTACTCATCAAACTGGGTATCACTGGTTCTGCATAGCAATGGATTGTGTCCTACCTTTAAGCTTGCAGTTACCAAGTCTCATGGAAAGGATCTATGTCTGCCCCACAGAGAGTTACCACTGGTGTTCCCCAAGGCTCAGTGCTTGCCCCCTTCTCTTTTCCTTGTACACTTGCTCTCTTGGTGATATTATATCTTCACAGGGTTTCTCCTACTACTGTTATACACTCAGTTCATCCTCTCCTTTCCTCCTGGTGACTCTCAGATATCGGATTTTGTGTTCCTGAGACCATGCAGTGATTTCCATAATAGAATCCTGTCTGTTTTTAATGCAGTGCCTCTTGAGGGCCTGAGAATCATGGCCATCCAATATTGGTTTTTGGCCTTGCCTCTTAGATTGCTCTGAATTTTAATGATAATATGTATTAGGGATGATAAAACCTCTAAATTCTTTGCAATTTTATTTTGAAGAATATATTCTTAAGTTGTTGCATTATTTGCCTGTTCAGTCTTTTATGGAGGGGTGAACCCCTCCCAAGTTTTTACTTATCAGAGACTCTGCCTTTTTGCAATGCTCATTTTATAGCTCATCAAGTTGCCTATTACCAAAATAATCTAAATAGATCCTAGATGTTCCACCAGGTGTTTGTTAGCAATATAAAACCTTTCCAGTCTTTTGTGTGGCCCTGATCAAATTATTTTTGAAATGTGTTGTTGGCATCAAATTCAAAATGAGCATAACTTTGTTTATAAAATAATAACCATTCACCAGTTTCAACATTTGATATGTTGTCTTTGTTCTATGTTCAATTACATGATTTGCAAATAATTGCCTTCTCATCTTATTTACATTTTTCGCAGTCTCAACGCTTTAGGAAACGAGATTGTACAACAATACTCCACAAGGAGGTGCTCTGGGTTTGGTTTCAATTTTGAAAAGTATGCGTCACAGCAGGAAAAGAACAGACACACCCTAATACACAGAAAGGTAGAAACATCAAAAACATCGCTACAAACTCCTTGGAAACATTAAAATTCTTCAGAATTACTAAGCAGTCTTTGGGTTTAAATGATCTCCTGATAAGAAAACTCCATTAATCCTTGAACCAATTTTTGTCCATAATGTAAAAAAAATACTATTTACCAGTATTCTAGTATGTAATATATCAGTGATACAATTTTGTGGACCCAAAGGGCAACAAGGGGATATATTACCTGCTTTGCCATTAGGGATACAGACAGACAGGTAACACTTTACTGTAGGGCAGCATTTCTAAGACTACATAACACCTAAGTAAGATTTTTATGACAAGTGTCATATCCCTATGGAAATATTAACAAAGGCTCAATTTCAAGCATTAGCAGCGTGCATCAACAATCACATCACCACCATGCTGCAACACCACTCCCCCCACCCCACCCTACCCACTCTACACAAGTCCAGACATTTTCAAAAACATTGCACGCCGAGCTCAATCCTTTTTAACAACTGTCTATATGCGTTTAAAATACTGGTTAGAAACCAGCTGTTGTGGGTATTTGCTAAGTTAACAGCCCTCACAGCTATGCAACATTCCACAAAACTCAGGTACTGCGATGGATTTCAAGCAGGGAGGTTACCAAGCACAACAGGTCTGTTACAGAGAGTATTGCAGTTTTGTGTTGTTACAGTCTATGGTACTGTGTGCTTCAGTACTCTGTACCTAACTGAATGTGTATTTTATACTGTATCACTTTAAATATGTGCATCTTTTTGTGTACAAAAAAACTTGGCCAGTAACCTTACCTTAGAAACTTCCTTAGGCTTTTGTGGTATTTCAGCAGGACTTTTCTTTTCCTGGTGTTATTGAGGAAAGTGAGAATGTTAACACTAAACCGAAAGCAGTAAAATATAACATCTCAGGGCAAGGCAGCAATAATACCACTTAAAAAAAACAAAAACAAAAAAAAAACATGGCACATCATAGCTGTAGCAGCACACAGATGCAAGTATGACCCATGTGAGACTGACCATGTCTTCCTTTCTGTACCCAGGGGGCAGTGTGTGCTCTCCATCCCCACAGCGATAAGCTACTTTTGCTGTTAGGGCAGGCTGAGACATGCAACATACACCATTATAACATTAGACAACAGAAACAAACAAGCAGGTAAATACAAGCAAGCATGCAAAGAAAACTCATACCTCTATGACCTCTGGTCCTGTATAATGAGGAGCTAAAGGCTCTGAGGGGGGCAAACTACCAGCCAAGGCATCAAACGGATCAACAGCAAGCGCCTGCGCAAACAGCAGTTTAGCAGTGCACACCGACATGCTCTGTAATACATGCGAGAGCGACTTCACACCTGTGGGTTTAATAAGAAAAATAGTGAAGACTCACCGGAGCACTGGCCTTGGCTGCTGGAGGAGGCACTTCGCCCTGCACCTGCAACCCATTGCAAAATCATAGTATAAAGACTCTGATCTCACAGTTTGCTACCTGTATGAAGAATATTATTACTGTAAAATCAAAATCAATGTTGAATAGAAAGTCAATTATGTAGGTGGGGTAAACTGCAGGAGGACAGTGGGAGACTGATGGTATGTCCTGCTTACAAATATGCTGCAAACATCAGTCAAAAAGACAATATATATATAAAAAAAAAGATATTAGTTAATTACAGACTTTGAAAAGAGAAAGAAAAAACAAAGAAGTGAAGAAAAAAAAGATATCAGAAACAAGTTCTTCTTCGAGAAAAACGACCAAAATTGTGTTTTCTCTAGTGCATACGCAATCCTTCAGAGAAAATACCTTGACTCCTTTTGATTTAGTATCATCCATCTGGGCAGTGCTCCCAGGGAAATTAGAAATGGCAGAGGGCTTAGCCACTCCTGTGGACGTCACTTTTGATGCTTCCGGTTTGGAGGATGAAATAACAGTGCTCTATTTGAAGCATATGTGTATCTATTATATGATTGTCCGTAGAGCCACACAATTCATACCCAACATTAAGCAGCCCAAGGTGAGATGAGGTGGAAGCCCATCTTAAGACTGTAACAATGATGCCAAAGCAAAGGGCAGAAGTGTATTTGAAACAGGAGGGAAAATATAATAAACAATTCCTGTTCTTTCACAGATGCTATAGAACTGTCTTGCTCATTGCTCCTTGAAGAAAAGGTAAATTGGGGCAGCAAAATATATGGAAGACACATGCCTGAAATACCATGTACAGTACATGGTTCAGGTAGAGAAACAGCATCCCAGCCACTTCTCACTGAAGCTTAGCACCAGATGTGAAATAAAGTCTGAATAAATGAAATGGCATGAAGAGATAATGCATAGTGATGAATCTCAACCACGCCCAGCAACACAGCAAAAAGGCCAGAACATCACATGCAGGACGATTCAATAATAAGCAGTTCTTTTTATACCTGGGGTTTGTCTTTGGAAGCATCTTTAGGCTTAATGGGTTCTGCTGTGGGCTTCCCTGCACCTACTCCACCTGTTGCTCCTGCTCCTCCTATTCCACTCCCTGCACTTACAGATGGAGCTTTGGCAGAAGAGATGGGTGGAGTCTGCGACCAGGAGACAGGCGCAAAAGACTATGTGTAGACTGTCAAACTATACATGGCCATGCACAAACATGTCAGCGACAGTCCAGTAGGGGTGTGGTGAACATGCAAAAAGAATGAAGGTTGTAACCAAATAAAATTCATATTCAAATTCAGTAGAGTACAAGACTCACCATGTGTGATTTTGGAGCACTTGGAACTGCAGACGATACAAAACCAGCAGATAGGGAGGCCAAGGCCTCATCATCTGTAAGGGGCTTTTGTAGTTGACACACACACACACACACACACACAAACAAATGATTATTTGGAGACAGGAAGAATCATCTCAGCACACAGACCCTTACATCTTTAACAATAGAATATTCCACAGGGGGGCTTTTTTGTGTCACAGCAGGAAAGTTTCATATTCAACACGTATCAAAACACAGATATGGAAAACTTTCAATTTACATAACATGCTAAGGAAACCAGTAACCACAACTTTTACATTTACTGAACAGCATTTAATAAATACAAACACTAGATTAATCAGTCAACCATATTTTTTTTCATAGCAAGAAATAATACTCTATAATACAAGACACAAGAAAAGGTGTACACTATAGGGCAAGGGTGCCCAGTTCTGGTCCTGGAGATCCACCAACTTGGAAAGCTCTGTTCAGAACACACCGGGCTCATATATTCAGCCTTTATTACCATGAACAGGCGTGTTAGACCAGGAATAGAGCTATGCTCTGCAGCTAAACTCAACAGAATGGTAAATCACAGGGACCAGGATTAAACGCTCCTGCTCTACGGACACTAAACAGAACTTCTGTGTGTATGTGGACATCTGCATTTGAGAGTGAGTGTTGTGGGAGTCTGACTGGGCATGACAATTGCATGTCAATTTCTAATAAGAATGTTGATGGTATCTGTATGATTTTTACACTGGTGCACACACCATTTTAAGCCTTAATAACAGACAGAAAAAGTATCTGTGAGTGTGTGTGAGAGAAAAACAGGTCCAAACCAGCTGCTGTGGGTATCTGCTAAGAGATTGGTCCTTTAGACCAATGCAATTACAACACAGGTGCTTTGATAGACTATTAAGCACTTTAGATTAAGAACAGTGGGTATTGTAATCTTGAGCTGGTTACAGCAAATGATACTATGTACTTCAATACTTTTAATTCATAATATAATGCATGTATTTAGTTCTATGCCACAACAGCAAGCACAGTGGGCTGGCATCATGCATATGAAAGTAAAAAAGGCAAATGCAAAAACCGCCAAACTGGCAGCTTTCTTACTTTGGAAACTGCCTTGGGTTTCTCTGGTATTCCGGCAGGACTCTTCTTTTCCTGGTGTGATTAGGGGAAAGTGATAGTGTTAACTCCAAAACCATGACAGTTACATTCCATCCAAGATTTGTTTTCTATGAGATATCAGAGAAAAGATAATGAGACAGCAAAAATAGCACTTAAAAAATGCTGTGAACTGTGCTATGTCTAAGCCCAAGATACACACACACAAGTTGCTGTTCGACACATGTCCGACTAACCATGTCTTCCTTTCTGTACCCAGGTGGCAGTGTGTCGTCTCTGTCCCCACAGCGATTAGCCACTTCTGAGGTTAGGCCACGCTGAGACATGCAATGCATACTGTTATAACACACATTCCATCATACAGTCCATTATAAACAAGCGTTAACACAAACGAGCAAGGACACATGCACAGTAAGACTCTCACCTCTACGACCTCTGGTCCTGTATACTGAGGAGCTTTAGGAGCCAGAGGCTCTGAGGGAGGCAAACTGCCAGCCAAGGCATCAAATGGATCTACAACAGGCGCCTGCGCAAACAGCAGTTACGTAGTGCACATGAAAACTGACATGCTGTTAAATACATACAGTAGCGTTCTTATGGCACTGAAGGGGAAGAGAAAAGTGTTGACTCACTGGAACACTGGCCTTGGCTGATGGAGGAGGCACTTCCACTTGCACCTGTAGCCCAGAACAAAATGACACTTACAGCACAGGTCTTGCCTTACATTATGCTACTGCTATGAAGAATGCACTGGAGTATGTATTATGCTTGTGCTTTTACTGTAAAATCAGTTTAAATGAGTAGGCAGTGAGACAAATATTTGGTTCATTTAAATTACAATAGGTCACTATCTGCAAACTCGTTAGAGGTTTGTCCGACTCACAGTTCAAGAACATCCATCCAGATAAGAGACAGCATTAACCTTTTTTTTGGTTAAACTGCCTTAAACGTCTGCATTATGTCACTGGGATGGAAGTTCGATTCTCAAGTGAATGGGGAGACCTAGATAATCTGTGGTAATAACTAAAACTGGCTTAAGAATGAAGTAAGGAGCAAAAATAACTCATTCTGAAGAGAAGGCAAAGTAAAAAAAAAAAAAAGTGAAGGAAAAGAACGTCTTCTTCAGTAATGATAAAGTTGGAGGAGGCACAGAGTACACCTTCTCGAGTGCATCCCTGATTCTTAGGAAAATACCTTGCTAGCTGGTTTTGACTTAGCATCATCCTTTTTGGCAGTGGTTCCCCCTTCAGTGGTTGTCACTTTAGGAGGTTCCATTTTGGAGGATGAAGTGATGGTGCTCTATTAGAGGCATACGTGCAAGCATTACTTGACTGACAAAATTCACACTGAAAATAAAGCTGCCTAATCTGAGATAAGGCAGAATTCCAAATATGATAACTATTTTAATGAGAACAAAGCAAAGCGCGGCATTGTGGATGAAGGAAGATGTTTTCATATTTTTACAGAGCTGCTATGAAGTCCAGTTGAGAGATGCAGATGAACCATGGAAGTGAAATGTGGGAGAGGCAGTAAAGATACATCAGTGGAAGGCATAGGACCATGGTCCAGTACACAGTTCAGATAGAGAGGTCATTCCCACATCACCAGATATGAAACAAAAGCTGGAACAATGAAACAGTATGAAGGGATCATGCATACTGATGAATCTCAAGCATGTCCAGCGAAGCAATGAAGAGGCCACAACATCAGGTGCTGCTGATGAAGGCCAAAACAGTCCTTTCTGTACCTGGGGTTTGTCTTTTGAAGCATCTTTGGGCTTAACTGAGTCTACAATGGGCTTCCCTGCCCCAGCTCCCCCACTTGTTGCTCCTGCTCCTCCTATTCCACTTGCTGCTCCACTCCCTGCACTCACAGGAGGAGCTTTGGCAGGAGAGATGGGTGGAGCCTGCGACCAACAAACAAGTTCGAAGGCTGACTATCCAAACATGAACCAATACATATACATGCATGAACTTGTTTGGGAAACAGCTCACACCATCAAGCAAGAGATGTGTGCACCGAACATGCAAAGTTTGGAAGGGTTATAACCAACAGAAATTCAGGAAGAAAGGAATAAACAGAAACTGTAAGAATATCCAATGCAGAGGTCCAGGCATATGCGCAAGCATTACTTGACCGACAAAGTAATGTCAGTGGGTTCAGCATGTGTTGACAAATACATACAGACAGTGCCATCACCTCATACCATCACCATTTACTGTTAACATGACCTAACGTCCTTTTTATAGCGAGGATGATCCAAGGCCAATGAAATGTTTTTGATGCGCACTGTGAGGACTATGAAACCATGCCACAGAGAAAAGAGATTCAGAGATAAAAGGAGAAAATCCCATTTTCTACATACACGGCATCTAAGAGCTTATGCCTTCACAAGGAAGGCTAATATTAAGACCAGAGCAGAGATAAGATAGAAAGCAGTTCTGAACCTATGAAATAAAACATAGGGAAGAACCCACCAGTCCCACAAACCACACTGGAGTCTACCTGTGGGGTGACTTTAGAAGATCCACTCGGGCTGCCTAGATTGCTGGCTGCTCCACTGACAGTGGTCCCTGTGGAGGCTCCTCCACTGACTTTAGCTCCTGTGGAAACCCCTGCACTGACTGTGGCAGCAGTGGACACAGGGGAAGCAGTAGTAGCTGCCGAGGCAGCAGTGGTTCCAGGCTTTGCAGCAGACCCTGCAGTGGACGCTGATGTAGCCCCTTTCTGCAATGCAGATATAATTGTCTGTGGGTCAGATGCTTAAAGGCACTGTTTGCTCTTACTCTGCTTAAATCACACCGAATGTGCCAAGTGAGAACCACTATAACAGCCATCTTTTACATCTTTTACAATCCCACAGTTCTAAAACACTACTGCATTAATCCTTGAACAGTACCAGTACAGATCTGATCGTATGTTTGCAACAACGTCTGAGAAAGACCCAACACTGCTATCTTTCCACTTTTTGGTTGGCTCTTAAAGAATCTTTACAAAAGCTAGTTACCTAGAATTTGGCAATTAAGCTTTTAAATGCAGTCTGTCACCATGACAATACAAAGACAGCTCTGGTTTTAAACAGAAAAGAGGGAAATGAGTCAAAAGGCAAATTCCTCTCTAGGGAAACGACGTTCTGTTATCCTCCCTGCCTAGATGCCTGCACATACCAGCCACCTCAGTGACTAGGGCTTACCACACAGCAAACAAACAAAAAAAAAAAAGTGATATAACGATACATAATTACTTTGCATTATCCTCCTGTTGCCACATTAACATTTAGCCCACAAGACTGCTGCTTACATAATGCTTAAATAATAAAAATAGAATCATTTTCTGCATCTTGGCATGAATCAATTATTTTTGACATTCTGACAGTGCATGGATCATGCTCGTGACTTTCAGGGACACACATACACTTGCAGTGAGATTCAAAACTGTCTGGCCTTTTTCCACATATTTCAGAGATAAGTGGCAAGTGAAATTGTTTTGTCTTTCTCAATCTGTCATTTCACAATTTAGCACAGAGATTGATTTAGTTTTATGGCAAAGAGATACCAGATACCAAAAGAGGAGGGGACCTGATGTTCTTTTTTCCAGACTCACACTGTTCAAGGTCAGGCCCAGGGTTATAAAAGGCAAAATAATAGACTAAATAGAACAGAAACTTTCTCTCACTGGACAAGAACAAATTGTTCCCCTGTAGAAGGGGTCTGAAATTCTCTTTTCAGACTTTCACTGTTCAATAACAAGGCCTTAAAAGCAGTCATGTCTGAGAAGACTTTGACACTTCATTGTGGTGTAAATGTCCTAAACCATAAAAAAATGGTTAAAAACACAAAATGTTTTAATTAGAATAAAGAAAATCCAAAGCTTGAAATACTGATATCCCCATGAATTTTTGCTATGCATGTTTGGTAGATGATGTCAAATGTTTCCACCAAAAAAACTCGATTGTTTTGGTCAGTGGGTGTGATTTAAAACAGAAAAGAATAACACAAATACAAAAACAAAAAAAAACAAAAACAAAAAATGGCATTTGTCTTCATTTTACCTGCAAATGTCTATTTCCTGTCAGATTTGCATAAACATGCATTACAAGTTCATTTTGATAATATTTGAGAATAAATCAGTAAAAATTAATTTAGATATTTTATATAACACTTTTTTACAACTGAAGCTGTTACAAAGCAGCTTAACACAATACAGATCTGAGCCCCAAGTGAGCAAGCCAAGAGCAATGTAAACTGGAAAAAACTCCCTAAAGCTGGAGAAAGAAACCTTGGAAGAAACCAAGAATAAAAGATAATCCCTATGGAGATAATCAATTGTCTTACACAATTCATAGGAGGTAAAAACAAAGACTTAACCACTGATGACTTAACTATTAAACGTTTGATAGATAAGCTAATTTGCCCTAACTCTCCATCCTAGGACTCTCCTAGGTCTACCACTGAGGAGGACTACTGTTTTGTTTACAGGCACAGTATAGCATAATGCGGTATTTTGATTTTGCTATAAAAATTAGATGCAAAAAATAGTCTGTGAGGCTACACTGACTAGCAAGACAAGTAGTGCAGAAGTAGCACGCTTATTAGCGCTCCAAAACGACCTTCTCTCCTCTGTCTCTAAAAGAATCCAGACCAGTATAAAGACTTTGATATTTCAGTTTTTACAAAACACACACACACACACACACACACACACACACACACACACAACATTTTCCTATATTATAGCCTAGAAGTGGAGTTCCTTTAAAAAAAGAAAGAAAAAACAAGAAAAAAAAAACAGGAAAGAGAACAATGCTGATCACACAGGGTGGCAACTCAAACCTAGGAAATAGAAGAAGAAGAAGATCACATAGAGATGGTATAAACAAGAGAAGAAACAGTCAGAATAACCTGGTTCATGAGGTAGAAGGAATAAGAGTGAAAGAGTGAAAGATTGGAGGAAAGTGAATAAAAGAAGAACAGTACTGAAGCATGAATGGTACCTCATATTCTGCAGGTTTCACAGTGGAGACCGGCACTGCTGGGGTGGGTGTGGTGGGCTGTTTGGCTTGAGACTGTGGAGAGAGAGAGAAAGAGAGGAGAGAGCGATTCAAATTTAAAAGCTGAATAGCATTGCAGTATGTTCAGATCATTACACTACTGTAATATCACCTGATACATAGACATCATCCTTCTAGGAAACAAGTTGCAATGCACTGGTTTTCTAACTATAAATAGTTGCATATGCTGATAATGAGATCAACATGAAAACAAAGAAACAACTAAACAGACATACAGGGCAGAGAGTTCCAGAGACTGATGGTAAATTAGAATAAGTAACTAACTGCACAATACTTTAGCACATCAGAGGGAACTTATTAGAATCCCTTTGTTTGCCACTGCTTTACCAAGCAACTGCCACGTAGTATAGCGTAAATATGCCAGATCTGTGCCTGGCCTGGTGTTCTGTTTCATGTGGGTCAACGCAGGCCAAAACAAGGGTGGTCAAAAAAGGGGTGTGCACTTCTCTGTACTTTCTTGCGAATAGTAAGAAAATGTTACGTGCAATTGTCCATTTGCTGTCAGATTTGTATAAACATGCATAACAAGATTATGTTGAGCATAAGAGTATGTAGAACATAAGATTATGCTGAGCATAAGTCAGTCAGACAAAAAGTATTTGTATACGACTTTTCACAACTGTTATTACAAAGCAGCTTTACAGAATCTTGGCCCGAGTCCCACTGCCCCCCACTGTCCCATCATTTAGACAGCTCACTACATCCGACATTTCTAATCTCAAAACTCCTAACCAGAGGCTTTATTTTGGGAAAAGATTGTTTTGTGCTTCTTTCTTGTATTTATGATGGTAGACTAAAGGTGGCTTGGATGAATACACACTAGACAACTCACACATACTTCTCCTAAAAAAATGATGCCGTCAAGAGCTATATGGAGTTCACAATGTGTAAAGTCATATTATGTCAGCATAAAATGATTCCTGGGTGTAAGTGTACAAATTATTTTCTAGGTTGTCACAGGCTCCGTTTTCCAGTTGTCAATGTAAAACCTTTATAAGTACAGTATTATTTATGCAGTGATTGAACCGGTTTAGTGAGTCCATTAACATGTCAAAAAGCCACAGTAGTGAGAGTACGACGGACAGAAGAGAGAGTCGGAAAGATTGAAAGAGAGAGGGAGAGAGTGTGTGTGTGTGTGTAAGAGAGAGAGAGAGAGAGAGAGAGAGATATCTGACTGAGTGAAAGTTTACTGGCAACAAAAGAAAGAACTGATGGTCTCTTTCTGACTGAAAAGACAAATGGGCCATAGAGGTTGAAATATTTGTCCAAACACAAATACTCCTCACATCAGGACAGATAGTTCTTTATTCGGGTTTGTTCCAGTTAAAACTCTACTGGGCCGTTGTTCATAGCACCTACTAACTAAAACTCACTTTCATCATTAGTCAAAATGTCCGTTAATATCTGTAGTAGTGCACTTGAATATAACTTTGTGATTGGTTGATCAGCGGATGAGTATTGATCATTTAAAAAAATTGTTGAGAGATCTCTGTAATATATATATATAGAGAGAGAAAGAGAATGTTTGAGTCACCTTAAAAATGGGTGTCGGAGAGAGAGTTTGCGACGTAACAGATAAGGGGGTCAGGAATGGGCAAAAAGCTTAAAAACCCAAATGCGAAGAAACAAACGCTGAGCACACTCATAAACAGACTTCAAGACAATAAAGCTCAAGACAGTTATATAAAAAAGACGTGTGTCACTGTTTGTTGTGGTTTAATTAAAAGTAATAAGTTCATGAATTGACAAAAAGGAGGGAGAAAAGGAGCTGTATCGATTGGCTAGGCAGAGGGCCTGAGCTGGGAAAGATGTGCAGCAGTTTAGGGTGGTAAAAGATTACGATGGAAATGTATTCACAGGCAGGGAGAGTGTGTTGAGCAGATGGAAGGAGTACTTTGAGGGACTAATGAATGAGAAGAATGAGGGAAAGAGAAGGCTGGAGGATGTGGAGACAATGAATCAGGAAGTGCAGAGGATTAGCAAGAAGGAAGTAAGGACAGCTATGAAGAGGGTGAAGAACAGAAAGGCTGTTGGTCCAGATGACATACCTGTGGAGGCTTGAAGGTGTTTAGGAGAGAGGCAGTGGAGTTTTTGACCAAATTGTTTAATGGTATCTTGGAGAGTGAGACAGGACATGCAAGCAGTTGGTGTGAGAGAGGAAGATGCAGAGGATAAAATAAATGGAGACGGCTGATCCACTGTGGCGACCCCTAATTGGGAGAAGCTGAAAGTAAAAGAATGCTGCGACGCACTGACCAGACCTTACTCATAAATAGCTTGGTAAGAGCAGGCGGTTCGAATCTCCGGTGGAAGAAGACTCCTCTTATGCAAACTTTTTTTTGCCCATAAAACCAATGTTTGGGTGTCCCCCAAACATTGGTTTTATTGCAACCACACAACCACATTTTGCATTTTCTTGCGGAAATGCACCTAGTTATTTCTATTCTTTTCATAGATGAATTTGGTGCCTCTTCTGTTCCTACAGTTTTTAAAACATTGGAATAGTTCCAATGTCAAAATTTCCATTAATATCCGTAGTATTTTTTGTGGTCGAGACAGCTCTCTAATATACGGGGCGAGAGAGAGGATGGTCGAGTCTCCTTTAGTAAGTGTGTCGGAGACAGAGTCTATGACGTCATGGGTAAAGATGCCAGAAAATGATAAAAGTGGAAAAACAAACACGTAGCGAAACACACAGCACACTCATGAACAGACTTAAAGACACTTTTTTGCCCATAAAATCAATGTTTGGGTGTCTCCAAACATTGGTTTTATAGCAACCACACAATCATGCTTCGCCTTTTCTCACAGCACATGCATATAGTTACATACAGTCTAGTTCAAAAGTATAATGGAATAAACTTTACATGAGCAGTTTGTTTTCACATTGCAGGATTCACTGGGTTCTTTCCAGATAAGTAGCTCTGTTAGTTTACTGCTACCTCACATAGTGTAGAAACTTATTTTGTGATCAAGTGGATAACTATGAGTCTGTGTATCAAAGTAAAGGACATTTACCACATTAGTGTTTTGCGACAGGTTTTTTCACAGACTCACAGGTTTGGGAAATGCATTGCCCACCCAAATGGACACTTTAACTGGTTCTTTCACTGAGTTCAGCTTGGCTGGCCATGCCAATAGACCAATGGTCCATTCCTGTTAGAAGAGTTTGTTTTCCAATGCAAAAAGCCTGGACTTAATCACAAAGTGGTGGGGTATCAGCCCAGTGCTTTGAAAAGTGCTGGATGAAAAGCTTCCTTACACCCACTGTTTCAGCAGTCATGGGGAGAGAAAAAGAGACAAAGAGACTGAGCACTTTTGTTAAGTTTGTTTCTACACAATCAAGCTGTTTGTGACAGTGATTTTAAAACTTTCTGTAACATTTTATTGATGGGCACTGTCTATGGGGCTACACCATACTTATGTAAGCCTTTCACGACTGCAGACATAAACTTACACAGACTTATTCCAACAAGCGTCAGGTGTCATGACACTGGCTGAGGCGAACTGACATCAACAAGAACAGAAGCAGCCTTTATACCAACAGAGACTTGGTGTAAAAAGCCATTCTAAAAGTTGTAATAAGAGGTCTATGTGAATGTTACACTTCAAATGTTACACTCCAAAAAGAGGCCATGTAGAATGTTACACTTCAAAAAAGTATTACAATACTTTCTCTGTATTATGAACACCACATTCTCTGTTCTAGGTCACAATTCGTGTAGATTCATGTTAGACCCCAGGTCACTGAAAGAAGTGGGGTTGTGAAGTGAAGAAGTGTCATACCAGTGTGAAAACATTCTCTTCAGACCAGTCAGATGTCTCATACAGAAGACTGGGCCTACAATGCCTAGATTACATCATAATTCATACTATGGAGCTGATATAGTGTCAACAGGAAACAATCACATGCACTATAAAAAAAATACTGGTGGACTAGAACTAAGACAGGAAGTTAAACATTTCTTATCAAGACTCTCTTTGCATTTCATTTCACTCTCTGAATTTGTGGTTATCAGATGTTTTAGAAGTATTTCAAAGAAATCACATAAAAAGAGTTTGTGTGGCAATGTAAGCAGGCTGATAGCTCAAAGCAAAACTGGGGAGTTAGTTAAAAAGTTTTTGAATGACAATTAAAAGTACTGCTTGTGAATCGACCAGCTTACTGCTAGATTCTGTCACAACTGTAAATAAGACAAATCTGATTATGCCTTCTGCTGACCATGTATCCCTACTCCAGGAGAGCTGATGTCGTGGTGGTAAATGCCATGCCCCTGTGTGATGTACATAAACAATTCAACAGAACAGAAGTGAGGAAGCCACTATCAAAAACTTACTTTACTGAGACTCTACATTCCTTCTATTTCACACATCAGTTGCACTGTTTCCTATCTGTTGCTTCTGACTTGCAGAACCTGGTGATCTTCCCCACTGGTCATGCATGGAGGACTCACCCATGCTGGACACTGGTTTGAATTTTGGAGAATGAAGCACAGAAGAATGAGAACTACAGGCAAGTAACTTGTTTGGTGACATCTGACCTCTTCTGCATTCCAGAAAGATTATCTCTCAGGTGCAAAAAGAGAGCTCATTATTCATCCTACATATCCTCAATCATAACACAGCTACAGCAGCTATAACAGTTTGAACTAAGAACAAAATTATAACATTATTGGCAGGATTTAAAGATTGGCAATTAAGGGCATGCCAATCCACCCCAGGATGCTACAATTCAAACAATAGTGTACACTCACTGGAAACCTATGTGTGGTTGTTAAAGTCATACAAAGTATGTAATTTTAAATGCCTGTGCAAACTAAAGACCGGTTTTGTAGGCCTTTCTAAGAGAGCCACCCAGATAGCTCTATTAGAGGCAAGCAAACACTGGCTAAACTGGATGACATCCATTAAAACACAGTGCAACCTGAATAGAAAACACAAGGCAGGTCCAATCCGAGAATATAATATTAAACCTTTTTACAATAATTGTGCCAGCACCAGAATGAAGAAGGGAAATAAATCAGAAAAATCAATAAGGATAATCAAGACGTTAAACTAAGAGGGCCATAACCACTGATAAAAGCACAGATACACACAGGAGCTTTTTGAAAAGGATCTGACCACAGTAATGGGTTTAGAAACTTATCTGCATCTGAGTGTTTTAGGGCATCCATGCTTTGTTTTCTTCCTCTCTGTCCTGATGTACAGTAAGTAATTATATTTATACGCCTTTAAAACTTTCCTGCTCCTGGCCAGACTGAAGCCTTACCCACATCTCTGCAAGCAGAATCACATGACTCAAACAGTCAAATCTATGCTCACACACTCGGTCTAAATGCCTCAGTGTACTTATGAACTGAACACCCTCCTATTCATCTTCTGAAAACAAAACATGATATCACCATAAACAAAATGTGCTCTCTCTAAAGAAGGGGGACACATGTGTCTTACGTCTTTCCCTACTGGCAACAGCTTTAGTTACTAGCTGCCACCCAACAGTCAGTGACAGCAAACTAGAGGGCACAGGTGCACACTTGGATCACTGTGACCACTCCACCCTAAACCAGACCTCTCTATATTTGCTTTGACTTGACAAGGTGATGTTTACTGTGTTCTCATCTTACATGTCGCGAGCTGAATAAACCAAATTTTCAGGGAAATTTTTCAATTTCAAAATCTTGTCAAGTTCATTTCTACACCTTTGTGAACAATTCTGACTTGGTAATGATGTTATCTTAATTTAATTATGTAGAAAATAATTGGCAAATTTCACAACCCCATAATAACTGGGTTTACTGATATCTAGATCTTCACAATCTGGTTTGAGCATCACAGCCAGGTCTCGCCTTAGTGCTGATGTGTTATGCTTGGTAAAGTCACCACCCTAGACACACCCAAAGAGGTCATGCAGGTTAATTAGGCTGTAAAATATGTCTTGCAAACCCTAAAGACAATGCAGAACTAAATGGTCCAATGACTACAGGTATGGCATAGCTTGATCAAAACTACATGGAACAAATGCTCGTTAGTGTGATTTATGAGAACAGCCTGCTCTTTATTGCCGTTTTAATAGGCAGATTTCTCAATAATGTCATTTAATAAGTAAAATTCTTGACAGTAAACCCACTGAGGGTTAGCCCCCGCTCTCTTTACATCGTTTTGTCTTGGTTTCACTAACCCTCTTTCTGCTCTTTTTAATCAAAAAAAGTGATGACTAATGCTCGGCCACACCCCTGACATCACAAACACAAGCAAACACATTCCCACTATTGCTATGGAAAATAAATACAGCAAGTCACACAGCCCTGGATATATGGGTAGTTGTAGTCCGGAAACTGACATTGTCTTTAAAGTTCTTGTCAAGTAGTGACTATTTCAAGTAGTGATTATTTCTTCTGTTTACATATATTACATTACTATACTATTCTAGTAAATTACCTTTGTAAGATCTGTTGAAATAATACTGAACTACAGTACCGTGCAAGGGTATTTTGAGTTCTATGAGACAAATATTAGAGGTACAGTATTTTGTTTGTCATGAAAAATAGTACAGGGCTATCCACGTTTTTTATATATATATACGTTTGTCTTGAGCTGACGTAACTTTGTTCAGCTTTGCCCTTAAACTGAATTGAAGGTGGACATCCAAATCATAAATTCAGCTGTGCACTATAGCCCAAGGACTCACGGCTGCACAGGTTACTGCTTGCAAGCTTCAAAGCCTCTAATCCTTACTATGAAGAAGAGGAAGGCGAGTTGTGCTTGTTCATTTATCAGTGTTCATCTGTGAAATGCAGAATGAATGTTAATTTTTACGGTTGTGTTTAAGCTCAACTAAAATTGTTTTAAAAGTGCCTCTTTTAGCACTGCTTTTGTCTTTTATTTAAACTATAAATTGTTTATATTTGGGCATAATCTTTATGCACAAATGCTATTTACACAGAAACTTCATTAACTACAATCTGCCATTTACGTTGCATTCCATTTGCATGTCACTGTAGCTCACGATCACTCATGAACCATAATATTTATGGGTAGGGACCTCTATTTATACATCTTCTTGCATTTCGTACCAAACTCCATCTACACACCACTTCCTCATTTCTCTTTCTCATGTACTGGGATGCTTCTGAAAAGCAAGAACAGCTGGATCAGATGTGTTTCATTAGGGTTCCTCCAGTTTTACAAGAACCAATCCAGAGATACCTGTTCTAGACGTGTGCCTGGAGCAAGCCAATCAAGACTACTGCATATTTCATATTTCTCCTAATGCATCACTAATAGTTAGTGCAGTGCGTCCAGGCCTTAAATATGGTGTTTCTCAGTCCACTGTGATCTACAAAAGCAAAAGCATAATAAACGTTATATATGCATTATGCAAAAGTATTTTTCACTGCTAAGAAGGACCGTATGTTTTTTACTGGCTTCCTAACATTTAGCAAATTTCATTAATAAAAACAATCATTCATGATATTTCTGTTTCATATTAAGGACTAACTTTCCACAGAAGAATAACATTTAGATTAACTTGTGGTCTTGCAGTGTAAAGTTAGTGTGAACAGCAAAACTTTGTCAAGGAAACCGCCCTCGTAACAGACACAACTATAATATAATTCATGTTCGTAAACTGTGTTCAAGTCAACTGATACAATGTGTCATCACATCTGTCCAATCAGTTTTTTTCAAAGTTTCGAGTGCTCAAAACAAGCACTGGAAAGGATTGCAATATGTAAGTCTTCACTATCATATTTTCCACAGTTGCAGCGCCGGCAACTCTTTAGCCTCTCTGCGATCAGGTACAGAAGCAGGAAACCACAAACACAAGATGGGGTTCTGTGGGTACGTACCATCTGGGTCTGTCTGGAGAGTCCTTTTGTACTGATCCTTATATGATTCCACAACCTCTCAGTCTGACAATTACAACACAGCAAGTATATCTCTTATACATATACACACACTCACACTCAAAAAGAACACACCCCACCAAAAAAATAAATAAATAAAAGAGAAGTTTTAAGCCACTCCCAGCCAGACATGAAGAACAGGACACAGCAGATTAAACTCCTCCCTCTTTTGCAGCAACACTGCACCAACAGCCTCTCTCATTGGCTTGTAGAGCATCCAGTCCCACCCCCTCTCACTGGAAGCCAGGAAAAATAAATAGATTGTTTCCATACGACAAAGGAAATGGACGCTGGTTACAGTTTAAGAGTTGCATAGGCGCTAGAGTTGCATAAGTGAACTAGTTTGGCACAGGGCCTGTTTGGCAGTACATGAGTGTGTAGAAAGCAGAAATCAGAGGTGGCTTCGCTGGAGAACCCAAGGCATCTCACAGCAAGCCTGAAGCCTGCTTGGCAGGGTGTGACTGTTACACTCACTGCTTAGGAATCTACACCACAGAGTTACAAAAAACAGCACTACCACTAAACTCCACCCAGAAATACAGTGAGAGAGAGACATAGAGAGAGAGACAGAGAGACAGAGCGAGAGAGTACACAACAGGACCAGAAAGAAAAACATAGAAACGCACAATGTAGTGAAGGGATGTTTAGCAAAAGCAGCAGAGGAAAGAAATAAAAAAAGAATACCAATACATGTGGCTCTGAATGCAAGCACTGGTGTGCGAGCTGAAGTGAAGCTGCTGGACAAATGCATGCACTTATGCAAGAGGAACACGTGGTGAAGCTGCAGACGTCACAGCGCGATTTAGCTCACTTTCTAAAAGCACTTCCTAGCCTCTGAAACAAATGGGCTAGGCTGGCTTGATGCCTCAAGCAGGATGCCATTATGATTTAGAAGTGAAATGCAATTCATGACCTATGAGAACAGCGCCACCTGCTGTACAGTTAAAAAAGACATGCAAGAGCTTGCTTTCTTCTTCTGATGCAAAAGTGACTCAGTGATGATCTAATCATAATCATTAACCACCAAACTAGTTTGGGCAAGAATTGAAAAAAGAAAAAGACAAAAGAGATAGCTGACTAACTATGATGGGAATCAAGGATGGCCCACCCTGTTTTAACAACTACGTGTAGCAAGATTTTGAAAAAGTTAATTTTTGAAAAGGCACTGGAAAGACTGGACAATATTTACAGTATATATTTCTATACTGAAAATCACCATTTAGGACTTGTACACCAAACAGCCGTAACATTAAAACCACCTGCCTAATATCATGCAAGTCCCCAAGATGCTTTGAGACATGACATGTCACAGTGTGGAAAGAAAATACACTCACCTGGTGAACTGGGTTCAGTTTAGTGCAGTATGTGAAATAATGAATAACAGTAAAGTGGCCCCTTATAGTCATGGGTGAGCATACCACAGCACAGCACACAGTATTTAACCCATTCACCAAGTAAAGCAGTTGGTTGCCACCAGCAGGGGGTGCCTGTGGAGCAGTGTGTGGGGACGGTACCCTGTTTAAGCGTATTTCAGTGGTACCACTGGCGGTCCTCGGATTCAAACCCACAACCTTCCGATCACAGGTGCAACTTCCTGACCTCCACGCTGCCCCAATACAAGCATAATTGTATTCATGAAGTTCTTTTAAAACATGGCACTATTAATGCTTCTGTCTTTTCAAACCTAAAAGTAATCATTAATAACAATAAACAATTAACTTAAAAAAATCCTAATAATGTGTATTGTGATATCATGAAGGGGGGGGGCTTGTGAAGGCAGACTTCAGTAGGGAAGAGGAGAGAGGCGTGGACAGTTGACACTTGGTAACCCTTCTCTGTTAACAAGTTTGAGGTTATAAAACCCAACCACAAAAGGTGCTTAAATCAATCAGAAGTGGGCTGATGACCCCAGCATAAATCTGGCCTAGTGAGAGAATGTTTTGTTTCTCTGCATGACAGTGGTTCAAAAAGAATTTTGCTTCAGTTAGGAACATATATATATATATATATATATATATATATAACAGTAAGAAGCAACTCATCAGCCAGGACCTTCAAGATGGCTACCAGGTCAGTAGATCTCTCTGTATTTCTCCAGTTAAAAGTTAAACATTCTCTTAACAGACTGTGTACGCGACAATACTCAACGTCGTATCCGATACAGGTAGTTTTCCACATTTAGAAAAAACATTAGGTAAAAAAAAATCTGCGGAAATATCCTTTAGTAGGGTCTAATCACATACATTGAGTAAAAATGTGACCTCTCTATTGTTAGCAAAATATGTTAAAAGTTCCTCACCATTCTCATTTAAGGACAGTTGCAGTAGAGAGAACTTCTGTTTCACACTATATACTGAAATACTTTTCTTATGAATTATTAATTTTAATGTTATTTACTAACTGCTTATATTTTGCTTAAGTTTACAGCAACAATAATTAGCAAATAACAGTGTTAGAAAAGGTACTTGCATATGCACACAGTCAGTAATCCATTTATGATATCTGTGAAGTGCTGTGATGTCCATTCAGTCCATTCTATAGGATGTGCACACACACACGTTTATCTTATAATTCTTGTGAGGACCTTACCTTGAAAGTTATTAATGTCGCTAATTGATGCTGTGCCTGAACCTAAACCTAACCCTAAAATTAACCTCAGTATTGAGAAGTAAGCTTTTTGGATCTTCATTTTTTGTTTTTGTTTCAAAAAAACATCAGTACTTTATCCACAAGGCCAAAACTGTGAGACCTTACTATCCTTGTGAGGACATTTAGCCATGTAGTCTCTACATTCACATATCACAGATGCTCTTGACATTGCTATTATAAGAGCAGTGTTTTTTTCTTCAGTCTTGCTGTAAACCATCTGCAAGTATTGTCAGACTGGTGACATTTGGTAAGATCCCACTGGTCTGCATGATCTCTGGGCTCTACAGAGTTGAGTTTTGACTGATTAAGTAAAATAATAGTGTGGAACGTAAAAACGATTTTTCACAGATAGTTTTCTCAAAGGGGTGGAAATATTTGCACAAATGTTTCATTAAAACTTTATCTCCTCAAGGTATTAAGAACTTCAGTTGACACTGTTCTGGAAATTAAAGAAAAAATGAAAAGCAGGGGATGAGATACTTCTCAAAAAAAAAAAAAAGTTAAGAATGACATTTTTTCTTAAGGATGAAGTTCTGAAGATGAAGTTAGAGATTCTCTCATATTACTGCACTCTATTTTCAATAGATTTTTATTATATTACTTAAACATGATATCTGGAAGTGACTAGTAGGAGTGCAACGGTACCTGTATTCATACGCAACTGTCATGGTACAGACGATACAGTGGTTATGCATTATACAGTACGGACTGCATAACGCGTAACCATAAAATCTAGATATTATGTTTTTTCAGGATTGCCACAAAAACATATAAAATATATACTGTTTCAATGAAATACAAAAAAACTAGGTCGTAGATTCCAAAAAGTGCTGAGGTAATGACAAATCAATCAAAATCAAATACAAATGTTAATTTAAAAATATACATTAATGACTGTAAATAATCAGTTTTTGAAAATGTGAAAATATATTGGATTTCTCAATGGTCTTGAAGTTTTTAGACTGTTGCAGTAATGAGATTTTTAAGGACATGTTTTGGGAAATATGTTAAAAAATTTGTTAAATATTCTGCAAAATGATTTTAAATTTACCTGTACAAACAGTTCAAAACTCGTGATTATTGGGTAAAAAAGAAATTCATTGATGCAAGTCTTTTTAAAAATCACCCACACACACACACACACATACACATAAACACAGACATAATACACACACACACATTCATACAGATACGCATATACACA
>JBBPCZ010124121.1:0-25655 GCA_037974445.1 Brycinus macrolepidotus | reverse complement strand
TTACTTGAGTACATATTTTGCAGGATATTTGTACTTTTACTTAAGTACTAAGCTTCAGTACTTCCTCCACCACTGGCATTAGGGCTACAAGGCTAATGAAGATTACAAGTAAGGAAGGCTTACAGCTCTCCAGAAAAGCACTGCCCGCTGCTTCACTTGGTGAATGGGTTAAATGCAGAGGAAGAATTTCACACTGTTTACACTGTGTGCTGTGCTGTGCTCACATATGACAAATGGACACTTTACATATGTGGCATTTCCACTGTGGACACATGCCCACCACTTTTTGCCAATGCCTATTTCATCACCACCACATTTTGAATGGTTGACAATTACACATGCACTCCCAGTGGTCAACGAATATGAAAAACTGGAAACTGATCTGAGGCCTGCAGGCCATCACAGGGCTTTGCTATGACTCAGCTGGGCCATGTGTGCCAAGTGTGCAGGGAAGGAGAGTGTTAAACGATAGAGGCAATGTCCAGTGACCTGTTCACTGGACTCTCTGACCAACTAAGGCAGCTCACTGAAAAAAATGAGAATTTTATTGTTTTGTGGAAAGAAAAAATACAAATACTACTATACTACTACGACTACTACTACTACTAATAATAATAATAATAATTAAGCCTAATGATCTTCATGCATTGACACTTCCCTTGGATTCAGTGGCTTTCAGAGTACAAAAACTTACTTTCTGTCATTTTCAGTTTCTCTTACTTATTCTTTCTAACTCTTTCTCTCTCTTTCTCTCCCACACAACCCAGTCCTCTCAAGTCCTGCATTCTATTTACAGTGTACAGATTTAGCCTGAATCAAGACATGCCGCTTTGGTTAAAACCACACACGACTTAAAATAAGTACCAACCTAATTAGTGGGAGCTGGATCCCCCGTATTCATTTACCCAAACCCTGCAGTTCATCTTGGAGAGATGGGGCCTTTTCTATAAAGTGTCAGTTATGTTTTGTGTGTGCGTCTTTTTACATTCACATGTAAAACTCTCAGTAGAGATTTTTTTTTTTTAGTTTGATGTATTTAAATGTTCAAAAAACATACCATTCACTCTCTATTCCATATGGGCCATATATGGAAAACATGATGTCACAACCATGAACAAAAGCTGTTTAGCCCCATCTATTCAGCCTCACCCATTTAGCCAGTTTAGCCCCTAACAGATACATTTTTTAGCATTTTAGCCCCAGCCTACAACAGTTAAGCACCGCCCATACAACCTTCAGCAGTTTAACCCCATTCAGCCTACAGAAGTTTAGCCCCACTCATTTAGCCTAGAGCAGATGAACCTCGCCTATCCAACCTATAGCAATTAAGCCCTACCCATTCTGCTCACAGCAGTGTCACCCCACTCATTCAACCAACCCAAAAAGAGGTTGTAAAATGTTCATTATGGTAAAAAATGTGTTACGGTATTAGTACATAAACTTGCACAAATGTAAAGTTCTAAGTTTAATGAACCTCTTAATCTACACCATTTGTGGACTTGGCATTGGGCATGAGAAATATGACTGCCATTCTCCAAGGAGGGACATTTTTATCTCCATTTCAACAGAGTTTCTACACATTTTACATGTTGAGCTTTAATGTGTTTTTCTTTTCTTTTACCTGGGTCCTAATGGTTCCCAATGGAACTTTCCACCTGTCCATCAAACTGCCTCTCTCTACTGTGCCCTCCTTCCCTCAGAGACCCTCTCCTTTCTTCCTCTCTGAGACAGATTAACCGCTGTTCGGTAGACGCTATATGACTGGATGAGTGGAACAATGTGTAGCCTGACTAATCTTGCCCTGAAGCCAGAGACTGGAGACAGTACACACTCTACCATCTCTCTCTCTCTCAGTCTCTCTCTCTCTCTTTAACTTACTTTATTGTAACTTGAATAGGTCTATGAACAAAAGGACTTGGATAGAAGGAACTTGAGCTGTAGTCTTGTGTGGCTGAGGTGTGTTTCACAGACAAGGGGGAACAAGAGGAAACGATCACCCTTGGTGTCTGATGTCACAGCCAGAAAAAGGAAAAATATGTATTTTTTTGTTTCGAAGTCAAATATAGCAACAAAAAATTCTCTCCCAACCCAACTGCAGCAAGATAAAATTCTATCTGAGCCGGACTCTAGCCCATTAATTTTCTGTCTGAAACCCACTGTAGCCACCAAAGTTATCTCCCAGCCTTACCTTAGCTAGGTCAAAACTTGTCTGATCCTGACAGTATCCAACAAAATTCTGTTTTGGCCTGAGAGTAGCCCAGCAAAATCCTGTCTGAACACTCCCATAGTTGATAAAAGTGTCCTAACGCCGTTGTTGCCCAACAATGTTCTGTATGAGCCTGACTTTAGCTGACAAAATACTGTTTGACAGCAGCCAAGTACACTTGTCTCAACCCAACTATAGCCGACAACATGCACTCTCAATCCGAATACATCAATCAGCCATAACATTAAAACGTCCTGCCTAATAGGTGTACAATGAGGTGCATTAAGATCTGTTGAATTTGGAGACCTGCTCCTCGTCATGTTCCAACTCTCTGTCATGTTCCTCAAACCATTCCTGAACAACTTTTTGCAGTGCGGCATACACACCCACACACACCAGGTTGTTCACATGAAAAAAATTCTGATTGGTCAGAACAGGCCACCTTCTCCACTTGTGAATGCTAGAACAGGGCCTATTGTAGATGGTCAAGGGTCTGTATGGTGTCTAAGTAGCGCCGTACACAGCAAGCTACAATGCACTGTGTGCAATTTATGCTACAGTAGCCCTTTTGTAGGATCAGATGGGCCAGCCTTCATTCCTCAAATGCATCAGAGAGCCTTGGGTCTCCATGACCCTGTCATCAGTTCCTCAGTTATCCTTCCTTGGACCACTTTTGGTAGGTGCTAACCATTACATATTAGGAATCCTCCACAAGACCCGGTGATGCTCTGACCCAGTCATTCAGATTTTATCATTTGGCCCTCAGATCTTTACGCTTGCCCATTTTTCCTGCTTTCAACACATCAACTTCAAGAATAGACTGTTCACTCGGTGCCAAATATCTTCCACTGTAATGAGATAATCGATGTTATTCTCTTCACTTGTCAGTGGTTTTGATGTTGTGGCTGATAGGCGTGTAGCTAACAAAAAGCTGTCTCAACCTGACCGTAGCCGACAAATTGACACCCTGACCCAACCGTAGGCATAGTGAATGTAGATTACAGATCATAACCGCAGAATGCCCATCCCTATTTAACACACTAATCATGCTGAATTACAGTGTGTGGGTGACATAATCCAGGATATCCAGTGGGAAAGTGAGAGGAAGGGCTCAACACGTTTCCATTGTTGATTGAGAGGCAGAGAAATGTCATTTTCAAATTCAAATTTATTCAAATTTATAGATAAGAATAAACTAAGTCTTGTAGTCACAAATGTGTTCATATGTGAATGGTTTAAAATTCATACAGCTGTGTTATTACTTCTAGAATTGTTGAACAATTCATGATGAATGGACCAAAAAAACAGTCCAAAGGTAAAATCTTGGTATATTGATGTATATTAAAGACAAGAACATTTTCTCTTTTCCTGTGATGTTCCAATTTCTGAGGTTTTGGGATGACCAGGAGTCAGAACCTTCTATAAACAGGTTAGAAATGTTTAGCAACATTGGATTGCAGTGGAAACACTTACAAACTCTTAAGAAACCAGCATTTAGTATGCTTAAAATCATTAAGCACAATGTTAAGCAAACGTTGGCAGTGGCCTTCGATTCTGAATCAGTAACCACAAATTATAAATGATTACATTGTCTGTGTGAATAGTGGGGATGGTGTGTCCGTGTCAGAAAAAGACAAGAAGTGACTAATATCTCCTCCGTGACGTAAGTAATCAAACATGGTGTGAGGTTATGAGATGTTTAAATCCTGGAAGCATTACACCATAATAGCAAAAGGCTTACGGGAGGCTTAAAGAATTATGAAAGTGTGAACACGCTGGATCATTGTGAAACTGCACTGTTATCTTACTGCATTCACAGAAATCTCTATGATAAAGTTAGTATTATGGAACAGATGTGTTTTACACCATAAATTCACTCCATGTTCTCATATATCCAAGCCAGCACTAGAGTCCTGGTTTAAAAAAAAAAAAGAATGTCAGTGATTGTTAAAAATGTCTTCATAATTAATACATAAGATGTAACCAAAGCTGTTCAAGGAAATGCTTTGCTCTGAGTCAGAATCGTTCACAGGGGTGGACCAAACATCTGAAGAGTTTGACACCTTCAAAAGTTATTTTGCATAAAGCCATTACAAACCACATATAAAAGCAGCACTTAAAAAATGTATTTTTTTTTAGATGTATCAGTACTTCATATCACTATGATGTTCTCCTCCATTCACGCTGTTCTAGAATGTTCTCCTCGATCCACACTGTTCTAAAAAGTTCTCCCCATTCACACTGTTTTAGAACATTCTCACCTCAATCACACTGTTCTTCAATGTGTTCTTCCATTCACATTGTTGTGCAATGTACAATATTCACATTGCTGCTCCAGAATATTCCTCTGTGCCCACACTGCTCTGGAATGTTCTCGTTTATCCACACCACTCTAGAATATTCTTTTCCATCCATGTTGATCTAGAATGTTCTTCTCCATCCACACTGTTCTAGAATGTTCTCTTTCATCCACACTGCTCTAGAATGTTCTCCTTCATCCACACCACTCTAGAATATTCTTTTCCATCCATGTTGATCTAGAATGTTCTTCTCCATCCATGCTGATCTGGAATTTTCGTCTCCATCCACACTATTCTAGAATGTTCTCTTTCATCCACACTGCTCTAGAATGTTCTCCTTCATCCACACCACTCTAGAATATTCTTCCCCGTCCATGCTGATCTAGAATATTCTTCTCTATCCACACAGCTCAAGAATGTTCTTCTCCATCCACACTGATCTACAGTGTTCTATCTCAATCATCATGTTCTAGAATGTTTACCCCCATTCACATATAAAAAAGATGAATACACCACAGAAATCCTCTACAGCGCAAGCTGGAGCACATTTTCTGTTGTGTATAAAGACACAGCTCAGGTAAGTATGCTCTGAGAAACAGGTAGATGAGATACACGGTTCAATATAAAGCTTCTAAAATTACTTTCACTGTCACTCCACTGGATCCACATATCCAGGTGAGTCATATGACTGCAAACACCATAAACACAGGCAAAGGCATGTACAGATATATAATTAAATGAAAATCAAATTTACCCCCTCCCATGCTAATTTCGGTAACAGGTCAAGAAAACTTATTGCCCATCAATTAGCATGGTGCTAAATGCACAGCTAAATAATCACACACATGCCAAGCATTTTTTTTTGCCAAGCTATGACTTTAAAGGACACCTGGGCAGTGTTTTAGGTGTCTTGGATAAAGATGTGCAACAATATAAAGTTTTTTCTCAATGACTAACACTCAAGCAAGCTCCAGAAAGGCTCTTGCAGAGAATCTTTGCATAATCGAGTTTTTCAAAATGATCATATTTATTGATAGGTGATTTTCCACAGCTGAAGGTATTAAAAGGTTAGGCACTAGAAAACTGGAACTGTGCTTTTTTCCATTGGCTGTTAGATCACTAAACACTATCAGTTTTATGTTTTTTGGTACCTGATCAAGAGTGGAACCAACATGGCCTAATGATACTTGAGGGCTTTCTCCTCTGTGTTTGGTAACCACAGCTGAAACAAGCAACAATTTAGAAAATGTACTCTTATAGGTGAAAATAAACTCACCAACATTGCCAGTAAGTGCACCAGAATGCAAGACAGTATGGTGGATTAATGTATTGAGTTATTACTGTGTTAAAAGTTTGCCAAGGTGCCAAGCTACTTAGGAACCTTGTCAACATTATGTCACAGAACAAGTGTTTTTGCTTATATTTTCATACTTATAAGAGAAATAAATGCTTTGTGTGAGTCTCCACTAGTCTGTGTAAATGTAGACATTTTTGTGAGAGTGTGTGTATGTGCAAAACAGTGCAGTGTATGGTTTCACATCAACAAAGCTAGTTAGCGTAGCTGTATGCTTTAGAGTAGCAATTATGGTGGTTCTATCTATCTCTTTAGCGGGTGGACAAGGAGCTAGAACTAGAACCATCATATTGGTTCCCATTTGGGTCAGCTGTTGGAAGAAAAATGCTCTTGAACTGATGTATGAATGAGCAAAAGAGTAGATAATGTAATGAATAGGCAGAGGAGCTGTGGACACATCATATGTAGGTCCAGTCACTCAAATAAAACATTAAATAGGACATCTTCACCTCACATTTCTCAATTTAATGTTTTTTCAGACCTTTGAAGACAGCTGCCGCTGACCGCGTCCAAGCCATTGAGGATTTTCAGGCACACGATCAAAACGGCACACATTTTAATTTGTCTCTTTTTTTCCTCCCACTTTTATCTCTCTTTCTGATTTCGTCTCATACTCTGCCAAGATGCTCCGTCTCCCACTCCTCTTCCTTCTCTCTTTGCCTGGCTCTCTCCCTCTGCTCTTTTAACCCACAGAGTTGTAATGAATTGTGTTGTTTGGGCCTTTAGTGACTGTGTTACGGTGAATAGCCTCCCATTGCGTTGCAGTGGCCCTTAAATTCAGGGTCCATACTTGATCTACTGGGGTAATGTGACATCACAGGAGAGTTTACTGTGCCTTTTTAGCCGGCGGAGGGAAACCACAGCTCTACATGGACTCTACGATCCACAGAAGAGGAAAGTGTTTCAGTGGTGACCTTAGAAAGACCCATGATGCAAGTGTAGAAACTAGCACGAATGGTGATGCTCTCATATACACACACACACACACACACACACACACACAAAAAAAAGAATATATATATATATTCTTTTTTTTTATAGTGTTCTATTGGTTATGCTGCTTCTATTTTCTTCTCTTGTTCTGTCCACTTTGCTGCAGTAACCATGCAAATTTCCTACCTGTGGAACTAATAAACAGCTATCTTATCTTATCTTATCTTATCTTATCTTATCTTATCTTTTATCTTATCTTATCTTGCTCGCCAGTTACTGCACCAACTAAAAGCATACCACAAAGTGCAAAGACTAATTAACTACAGCCCTACCTTCTACAGCCCTAGGACTAAATGCCTGAGACAAGTGGCTTAAGACTGCGATTTTCTCATTGTTTTGTCTGCCGTTTTCTGTACGACAGTCAACTATTTCACCAAACCTGCTTGCTCGAAGAGTATAAATCTGAGCTCAGGAATGAACTAAAAACAGGCCATTGAGGACATTGTCCCAGAGCCTCTGAGTTCCAGCGACTTTGGGTGACACTTAGAACCCCAAAAATGAAGGCAGCTCCAGTAATACAAACAGATATAACAACAGTTGAACAAATAGCCCTTGAATATGCATAAATGAATTAAATTAAACTTAATGAAAAAAAAAATCTGTTTTTCAGTTTATATGATCTTATATTAACAAGGAATTAATATTATCTGTATTGCTAGCTATATTACTAGTGTTTGTTACAGTATTGTTTAGCTTTATATGAGTGCAGGAGCAAAAAACAAAAAAACAAAAACACTAAGTGTTTGATGTGCCAATCCTTTGGTGCCCATTTAATAGGACATATTCTTTTATTACGTAATTATATATGAAATTGGCACACATGCCTCAGTGAGCCAAAGGAGCCTAAATTAGTTTATGGGCCTGGGAAAACACAACATACACTTCTCTTACACATACATATGCATTTGAAGAAGGGCTGTACAAAACATTGTGCTACATTATATTTATGCATTATCATTTTTTAGCTGGAGTGAAAATTGCACATTAATAAGGATAATTTGTTTTATTTTTATTACAAAAATACTCCACATTTTTGTAACACTTCACTAAAGGCCAGTATTCATAAGACTACATGACACCTGCGTAAACCTTTCATGACAACTAACCTAAACCTACATAAAGGCTTATTCTAACAAACATCAGCTGTTAAAGTTGTCATAAAGACAATTTCAATGTAATTTAACCTCAGAAAATGTTATGAAACCTGGTGCTTGCTGGAATAAGCCTTTTAAAAGTTTACCAGTTGTCATGAAAGTTTATACGTAGTACAAACACTGGCCTTCAGTGAATGTTTGACCTTCAAATATCCAGTGTAGCTGCTTTTCAGGCCTTGTTGTATTCGTTTTATTTATGGGGTAATTTTAGCGGATGTGGGGCCTCTAAAGACTCCTGCAAGACCACGATCAGCCCCATCCATGTGCTAGAATTAAACACAGCTCAGTTCCCATAATCAGCATTTGAGCACACTAATGCCATGTTTACATATTGGTATTGGGAAAAAAAGCATCATTCTTATTGCAGAACTGGTGCAAAACAGTGGCAGTATGAGGCTGAAAAATGGGCTGCAGATGTGTAAACATTGCCATGGTCTTAGCGACCACTGAAAACTGATGATGACCAAGTCAGAACTTTGGCGGTCAATTTTGTTAGTTAAAAGTGCAAAAGGCACAAGGATGCTGGAACCCAGTGCCCTTTGGGTTTTTTCCTGTATTACAAGAACACAAGATGATTTATATGTTGTCCAATTTTCATTGGAGAAATATAACATTTCTCCAAGGACACAGGTAGGTGTTTACAAAAGATGTGTAACATTTACAAAGCTAAAATTACATTGGCAACAAATATTTTGGAAGGCATCCAAGAAGAAGACCTTTCCTTTCTTCCAACCACAAAGGGAAGCACCTGGAGTCCACTAGATGCTACTGGAGATTTAGAACGGAGTTCTATGGTTAGATGTGACTAAAATAGAGGTTTTTGCTAAAAAAAAACAAACATTTGGGGTAGGTTTGGAGTGAAAAGAAGGATTGTAAAACAGAAAACAACCTCATCTTCACTCTTAAGCATGGTGGAGAAGATTTATTACTGTTATTTTGGCAATGGGGTTACACACTGCCGATAATTGTGATGCATGTGATTTTTTGGGGGCTAAATTTACTTCAGTTTACTTCAGTTTCATGAGTTTTTTTAACCCATATTTACTAAGTGTAGCATTTATTCTAGAGTTTATTCTACATTCTGGACTGACAATGTACAGTAGGCCAGTGAAATTATTGTGCTTAATGATTAGCCTGTTCTGACATAGGCAAGGCCATGCGTCTATATATTTTTTGTCCCATTGCAGAACAAAACATTGTTAAAATTGACTTGAAGCTTTGGAATCCGACAGAGAACACAGCGTGATGTAAACACAGCCCTTGCAACATGCCAGTCCAAAACCACAACGATTAAAAAGGAATGCATCACTTTCTCTGTCAGGGAATACCTCTTGGTAATCCAGTACACACACACAACCACACAGATACACACACACACACACACACCCACCCACACACACATACTTGTTCTCCTGTTCTTAAACACACAATTATTACCTCACGCCCTTTAATTATAACCTCCGAACAGCGTTTGCCGAAGAGAATGTGGCTCTGTGCCGATACAGATTAACCTATAAATGTCCACGCCTCATACATGCCAGCATGCTCTGGGTGTGTTTTAAAGTAGGACACGCCGCACACACACACCTCGCTGGCCTGCGTCAGCCAAGGGCGGCAACTGTCAGGGTGAGCCTGTGCAGTGAAACTGGGACAAGTAAGAGGAAATGCCCCATACGCGTCACACTCCAGTTTGCTTGGACTGCTGCCCAGCAGGACGAGTTGTGATGTAAGGCCATTTTTTGATGAATAGCATAACTGTAAAATCTGTTGTAAAACATATTGCTATGGGAACATTTCACAAAAGAAGTAGCAATCATGGAAGGTGAAGAAGTCTCAAAGTTCTTAGAACCGGTTCGATAATATGCAATTGGAAAGCCCACAACTAATCTTTAGTATCTTTGGCTCAGAGTTTGCATTTGTTCAGCTGCATGTTCACATGTGTAGTATACAGGATGTTGTCCATGTTTGTCCATGTTAATTGAAATGCCATGTGTGGTTTGGGCAAGGGGTGATGCCTGGGTGTGTAGCCCATAGATGGTTCATAATTTGGCTGTAAATAACTGAGTTTCTTGCCGTTATCTGAATTTGTCTGACGATTTCACCATTATGAACAGAAAATTCAGAATTCTCCCCATCTCTCAATTAAGATATTTTTAATTGGGATCTTCATTTAAGTCACTCTTGGATGTTTGTTTTCTTCTGGTCTCGTGGCAATGGCATGACAACATCATCAACACGTCCACACAAGGTGAAGTATGGTGGTGGGAGCATCATATATAGGGCTGCTTCTCTGCAAACATGTACCGGAACATTACATGTCACTGAAGTTGAGCATGAATGAACCAATGAACCAGGAAATATTAGAGGATTGCAGACAAGATGAACAGTCTGATACGGCCTAAGTACAAAAGTATCCAGAAAGTCTAATTCTAATGAGTTAATTCAAATGAGTAAAGGCAGGCTTTGAATTGTGCATACTCAGCTTGGATAATCTCCCTAGAAAAGCATTGCCAATAGAATGGGAAGCTCTAGAGCAATTACATATGAGCTTGAGATCATCATGACCAATGCTGAGCAACAGCCAAACGGCTATGAAGCCTTCCCAGTATTGGGCTATAGAGCACTTTGGGACCCCTTACAGTCAAGGTTGCCCACGCTCCAACTCAGCTCCAAAATTACAGAAATATGTAGCTTTTTAAATAACTGTCCATGGTGGTTATCTAGTTAGAGCAGGCAGATCACTTGGTACTTAAATAAGGGATGGACGATACAGTGATATTTCATCATCATCATGATAAACTTGGGCAATTTGTGAATATCATCAGTACTTTTCAGTACTGCAAGTTTAAAAATAAATAACTAGTCCTATTTAAATAGATTTGAGCCTTGTGTTATTAAAAAAGTAGAGTAAAATGACTGAATCATAAATAAAGGACATTTAAACATAGCACTACTGGTTCTTTTTTGTCTTTTTGTTATGAAACATTAGAAAACAAATACTAAATATTGTGTACTGATAAAGTCTAGTGATATTACATATTCTAATTCAAGTGTTAGTCTGTGACAAGTGGGTGATATTGGCACAAGTCCAAATTCATAGACTACAGGGTCAGAAAAAATGTTGCCCATGTCATGTCGTTAACAAAAAAATAAAAAAATAAATAAAATCAGGTGTCCCCCAGCTATGTCACTTACTTTCACAGTCCACAAAACATATGATTTAAAGAATGGCACTCAAACTTTTGCATATTTTATTTATCATAGCCAAAAGTCCCTCTAAAAGTCACCACAGTCATCACCAGAGATCATTCTGTAATTTTCTATGAATTATTTATGACTCATATGTCATTGAAACAAGTGTGAAATAGTGCAGACTGCAAAATTACATTACATTTGTTTTGTGAGTGAGAAATACTTTATTATGATCTGAAACTGATGGAAAGTTACTCTTATCACCATAGGCTCGTTCATTGTTCCTTAATCCCTTACATTTTTACTGTTTTTTTTTTTTTTTAATTTTAGAAAAAAAACCCAAGAAAAAGCTAGAATCACAAACTCAATCCTGTAAATATAGATTGTTATTATTGACAGCATATTATTGACAGCATTTATTGAAACTCATGATAGTTGTCACCCTCAAGTGACACATTTAGTTGAGGAGTGTGTATTGCGTGTCCATGGCACATAGACTCGTATGAGGTGTGGTCATTTCATAGTTAATTATGATTTACCACTTCATTATGCAACATCATTAAGCAAAAAATGGTAAATTACATAGAATTCACTATACGTTTCATGAAAACTGTGATCCAGACTGAGTGTAACTGATAAAAATGTACCCACTATGTGAATGAAGATATATATTAATGTAATTATGTTTAAAGGTAAATGTAAATAGTGTATTACATTCTATATGTGTTTATATAGAATGTAGTAACTTTCGAACTTGCTGTGCAGTGTTTACAGTATGATGGTAGATGGTCGGATATCCAATTTGGGAACCCTCACTTCATCTTTCATCTTGTTTCTGATTTGGATACTGGATATGCATATGAAAAGGAGAATAATCTCCATATCTGATGACAGACCTTAGCATAAACAATCTGAGCACATATTTATTTATCACTGTGCTTTACACAGCCAAGTTCTCTGTAACTATTAGAAACACTGGTGCTGTAATCAGCCCAGGTGTTTCTTGTGGGCTGCATTGTAAGGATCCAGATTCAGAACTTGAAGGATGCTTTCACTACAGTGGGTGAAATTCATGTGTGAAGCCCCTTCACACAGTGTGTGTGTGCGTGTGTGTATGTGTATTCATTTATGCATTTTTAATATTTGTTGCCCTTACAGGTGTAGGGAAAGTTCACTTAGCGCAGAAGTATTAAACTCAGAAGGCTGTGGTAGAAGATTTAGTCTTTTTTTTTTTAAATTTCCCATAAAGTGCAATTTTAATATTGCTATGACTCATGTAATCTACAGCCATAATAAAATATTTTGCTCTTGCATGAACCAAATAATACTAAAGATAAACTTATGTATGACCAAAGATAATCAAATAATATTTAAAGCGAACATTTTATGTTGTCCTGCTCCACACTCTGTTTGGACCTGCTCAGTCTGGTTTGGTTCACTCCAGTCCTGGATCCACCCACTATCCCTGATGTTCTTGATGACCCCGGGTGTTTTGACCTCATCCTGCTTGGAGGAATATGTTTTGGATTTGCCCTTGATAAGCTACCTTTACATGTCCATTACAAATGGATTGCAAGGCCTTGTTTAGACAGGCTGCTCGTATCCCGTTTTCAGTCAATCTGCTTTGAGCAAAGTAGTATGAACAGAAGAAAAAGCCACATAAAATACAATTTTGTCCAACCAGATTCAATCTGAATTTGCAGGTGGTTTCAAATCAGATGATGTGCTCTCAGATGACCAATCTCTGTTTTCACCATCTTCTGGTAACTTTCTCACTCTTTTTCTGTGTGTATTTGTGTGTGTGTGTGTGTGTATGTGTGTGTGTTGAGTCTATAGGAAAAAGAAGCATTTTGTAAAGGCATATTCATAACAGGTCATGTCACAGTGAAGTTGGCAGAGACACAGCTGTATTGCTGTTTTTCATAGCGGTGTTACTCCCATTTTTTTTTTTAGCATTTTTCTTATATCACTATATTTCAGCACAGAAATGAAGATAATCATGGACCGAATGAAATTAATATGAGCTGGTGATTTTTTATGCTCTCCAACTTGGGACAGCATGGTACTGAAGTGGTTTGCAGCGTCACTTCATATTGCGAAGGTCCTGGGTTTGATTCCAAGCTGGGGTGGCCCATTAGCTTTCTGTGTGTATTTTTGCCAAAAGCTCTGGTTTCCTCTCATAGTCCACAGACAGGCATGCCAGGTGGACTGAAGATTCCAAATTGCCCCAAGGTATAAATCTGGACTGGACTGGTGACCTGAACAGGGCCGTGTAGGCACTGGAATGGGCTCCAGCGATCCTGGTTAGGATAACCAGCTTGGAAAATAAGTGAACAATTCCAGTGTTTGCCAAAATGTGTCCCATTTTTTATTACATTACATTCATATGGCAGACACCTTTATCCAAAGTGACTTACAATTTGAGGAAACACCCAAGTTTCAGAACAGTGTGAGAATCAGAGGAGAGTTCTAAGTGCTAAAATATTTATGTAAGAGTAGTGTGAGAAGATGGAGAGGGATTCTGCTGTTCTGGTCAGTTTGGGCAGCTCATTCCACCAGCGGGGAACCAGAATGAAACCAGGTTGGACTGGGTTTACCTTGTGTGTAGGGATGGCAGAGCCAGACGATGTTCCTTGGAGGAGTGGAGGGAGCGAGTGGGAACATAAGGCTGAATGATGGGGTTAAGGTAGCTGGGTGCTGACCCAGATGTCACTCTGTAGGCAAGAGTTCATGACTTGAAGTAAATTCGGGCAGCCAGTGTAGGTCCATTAGCAGTGGGGTGACATGCAACCTTTTAGGCTGGTTGAAGACCAGTCAAGCTGCTCAACTGTTGATAATTTTGAGGTTAGGCTGCATTCTGTGGTTTTTACCAGAACAGCATTGCTCCTTTTATCAAATGCAGTGTACTACTGTCAGGCCACAGCGATTTTTAAATGTGGTAGAAAAACACAGTCTGGCCCATTGGGAGAGGGTGATAAACAAGCAGAAAAAAAACTTTATTTAACTATATTTGCCTGAGGAAAACTCCTGGCCAAACACTATTATCGATCAGAACCATCTCACGGTCTGACGTCAGAGAGAGGGAGAAGGTGACAGAGAGATAGTTATCATTGATGTCAGCATGAATCAGAGTTTCCTATTAAAAGCATCTAGTAAAACACATGTAAACAACAGGGCCACTCAGCTCAGTAACCTTACATGTCGTGGTGCTGCACTACATGTCAGAGGCTCCCACGCATGGCTGACTGTATGCAACTGTGAGTGTGTGAGTGTGTGTGTGTTTGTGTTGTAGCAGAGCCGTGCATGCTTACGTCTGCAAAAGCCACAAAACCTTCAGCTTACGTTACTAGACAGTAAAAATAGACTGTTGTGTTGAAGAATAAGACCAACATAAGAAATTATATTACTTAAAGGGGCACTCTGGCCAATGTAAAATTAGCCTTTATCTGTTGCAGACGTGCCTACTCACCTCTTACCGTACCATATTAGTCTCTACAGATAAATTTCCTGCTTTCACTACAAGGAAAATCCACTTCTGATGATGTATCTTGAGGATGGAAGTAAATTTGCAAAGACTACAAGTGCTTTGGGGAGAACACTTGAGGTAGGGCTGTTTGAATTTCTTTTCTTTTCTGCTTGTTGGTTAATTCTTCAAGTAGATTATCTCTGTCAAAGAAAAAACAATTTAGATTAGATAACAATAATGCTATCTAACATCACATATGTGTTTATAATTCACTCTGTGTGTACAGCTAGTATTAGTGCTGTATTTCTAGTTAGCATCACGCATATTTATCTGTGGGGATAGCAGGTGTTAGTGCTATATCGCTAGAACTAACTACTGCAAATGTTTTTATTAGCCACTAGCCACTAATTTAGAGTCTTAACAACATATCTGTGGGAATAGCTAGCATTAGTGCTATATCTCTAGTGTTAGCTAACACTACAAATGTATTCATTAACCAATAGCTAGTGGCTAATTAATACTTCTGAGGGAATAACTAGTGTTAGTTCTATATCCCTAATTTGATTAAGCCTCACATATGTATTTTTCAGCCACTAGCTACTAAAGTAGAGGTTAATAAATACATTTGTGGGGCTAGCTAAAATTAGTATTGTGTCATTAGAGTTAGCTAACTGAAGTATTTATTATCCACTGGCTACTGGTGTAGAGGCTAATAAATGTTTATGTGGGGATAACTGGTATAGTGATATTGCACTAATGCTAGTTAGCACCACTTCTGTTTCTGTTGAGGGGTGCAGCGCACGACATAGTAGTACATAATATAGCAAATAGTATATTAAATGCTAGTTTTAAGCAAATATGATTTTTGCAGGTAGTTAGCACCTTGCTAATTGGGGTTTGGGGGTGTGGGGGTATAAGCTTTCGTTACTAATTAGCTACATTAGCCTCATAGCTGCAGTGCAAAGCAAACATAACTGATCGACGACATTTGTTTTCTAACAATCAGACTCTATCACCTGAGAACCTAATATATTGCATGTGTTTGGTCTTCTCCCGCAGTGTTGGCATTTAGAGGAGAGCACTAATTCCTTGACTCAGTCACGCCACCAGGCAGAACTCCAATGGCATGGAATTTGGGATCTTGCCATAGTTCTCTGGAGAGAATGACGCCAATGTGCTCTTAGGCACCCCCATCCCTGGACAGCACGTGCCAGCACAGATCCAAAATATTTTAAGACGAATTAAGGCCAGAGACATTGTCACTGAGATTGACAAAGATGGCTACTGATGGTCATGATTTCAACCGTTTCTAACATTTGATGTAAATCATTTAAAGGTAATAAGCAATTTAAGAACAGGGCTACAGTAGTGTCAGAGAAAGACAGATGCTCTAACAGAGGGAGGCAGGAGATCCTCACCGTCTCCAAGCAGAGCGGAGGATGCGCTGCTCTAAAAACAGACTGAAAGGACAAGCAGAGTCAGCAGGAAGGATGGATGCTCCAGAAAGCCAGATTATACAAACACTGACCATTACCTTGTATTTCCACTCACAGGCCATTTTATTAGTAAGCCTTTCATTGTGCATCTACTCTTTGGCCACTTTATTGGAAACCCCTCTGTGTTTCTACACTCTAGCCTCTTTATTAGAAATGCCAACCTTGTACTACCACACACTGGACATTTTATTAGAAACAAATACCTCGTACTTCCACTAAATGGTCACTATTCTAGAAACCCCTTTGTTCTTACACTCTGGACACTTAGAAACATCAGCCTTGTAATTAAAACAGCTGGCCACTTTATTAGAAACCTTTTGTTATTTTCCTTACAGTTGAAACATTCTGTGAATATTCATATTTTCAGTAGTTGATAGAATATGCTGAAAGGAAAACATTTGATAGTAGTAGCTCTGTTTTCATATTTCCATTTCCGGCATCTGGCAGACACTCTTATCCAGAGCGACTTACAATCATTAGTTACAGGGAGAGTCCCCCTGGAGACACTGAGGGTTAAGTTTCTTGCGCAAGGACACAATGGTAGAAAGTGGGGGGGTTTGAACCTGCAACTTTGTGGTCATCAGGTTCACAGGTAAGTGTTTTACCCACTAGGGTACTACCACCCCCATATGATTTTGACAAAAGTGGAAAATGGGGTATATGGGTCCCAGACAGCAGCTATCATTTTGTAGGCCTGGATGTAATTTCAGTACTTCACTTGGCAAATAAAATTAACAATTAAACAATTTTTTGTGTTGTTTTTATACTTACAATGGCAATGTGATAACGTTGATCTTCACTGTAATATCACTATGTATAGTGATTAAAAGTGACAGTGATCATTCGGTCATACATGAACACACCACAGTACACAGTGTGAAATTCCTCCTCTGTATTTATCCCATTCACCAAGTGAAGCAGCGGGCAGCCAGGAATACTTTGCTCAAGGGTACCTCAGAGGTGCTTAGCAGTCTTGGGAATCGAACCCACGACTTCCTGATTGCAGGGCGAACACCCTAACCACTAGACTACCAGCTGCCCCAGTGAACCATTAAAAAAATTAATTTTTTTTAATGGTAGTGGTGAACCATTAAAAAAATTAAAAACTTTATATTGATAGTGTCTGGTAGCCCCCTAAATGATTTCTGATAGTAAAGATAAGCTTGTACTAGTGCAAAACATTTCGGCAGTGATGGTTTAAACATTTACATTTACAGCTAAGAGACATTCCACATGTTTTATCTGAAGTTTGTAACTGCCATTAATATATATGTTCCATTGTATGTTGCAGTTTTACACTGATTCCTTCAGTAAAGGGCCTTAACACTAACAGGCGACTCAAACCTGATTAGACCTCTGCCCCTCATTCACAGTTAGTGACATATCGTGAACTTCCAGAATGCCTAGAATGGCATTTTTGGTCAGAAAATTGGTCCCGCCCACTTAAAATCAAAATGTGTTTGGTTGATTCATTACATTTTAGAAAAAACATCATGGTTTCTTTAACACTATTAAGCTTTCTTCCTTTTAAATATGACAACAGATTATGGTTTTAATATGTTCACTACAAAATTAGTGGGTTTTTTAAGGGACTGAAAAGAAAAGCCTATAAGAAAGTTATACAAAAAAACCCACAAATATCGCTTCACAAGGAGGGTTTACGTTTAACTTTATGCCTTTGGGGATTTGTTCATCTTCTACAGAAATTAGACCAGGGATGGCCAAACTTTTGCATGCCTCCATAGTACACTGTTAACATATATACTATTTACACACAAAAATGGCTTTATTTCATATTTTTTGCCAAACCAACTACAGCAACATTATCTTTCACAATCCACAATAGTTAAAGAAACAAAAGTCTTGAATTATCAGAAAAACAGTAAATAAAACTTGTTTGACATCTTCTACAATATTACCAAATAAACCAAAACAACAAGCAGCTAGCCAGTTTGGTGGGATCTAGTCATTGAGGGACCATAGTTTCACCCACCGATCCATTTTCGGAGCCATTTTTACTAACCAAGCCATCTTGCCAGTGATTCCAAGGCATTCTGGAAAATTTCTCAGAATACTCTGTTTGGAATGTGACTCTGAAAACCTCTGTTTGAAGGGCTAACACTTCACCTGACCTCTCGATCCCAAGAAGAACTGGATTGGGCCTTAGATGGTAAAGATGCAGGTGTTGGATGTCTACTTTCAGACAGCTGGTGGCCTGGTGGTTAGGAAGTTGCCCCTGTGATTGGAAGGTTGTGAGTTTGAATCCCAGGACTGCTAGTGGCACCACTGAGGTACCCTTGAGCAAGCTACTGTCCATACACACTGCTCCCCAGGCGCTGCATCACTGGCTGCCCACTGCTTCACTTGGTGAATGGGTTTAAGAGAAGTATTTCACACTGTGTGCTGTACTGTGATGTGTTCACATATGGCAAATGGACACTTTACACTTACAAACACCTACTAAAACTTATCAAGAGGACATTTTAGAACATACTTAGCTCTAGCCTAGTGAAGTTGTTTACACATAATAATGCAGTCTTTCACAAATAATGTAGTGCATCTGTCCCTCTATGTAGTCTATCATCCAGTAATATACGGTCAGTGGTTGTCCTGTTGTGGTCCTTTTCCATGGTTTAATTGGGAGGAGGGGACGCTAGTAAACAGCAACTGACGGGCTACAGTTAGACACGTAAGCCCTCAGAGTGTATCTGTGTTCAACGGGAAGATGTCTAATGAATACATGCTGTAGATGTTTGAAACCATGCGGTAGAGCGCATCCACTTTGACACTGAGGCTTAGTGTCTCTTGAGGGTTGCAACAAAAGTTGCACATAAGCAGTATATCCTGCTCATTTCGCTTAAAAAAAAAAAAGTGCTATCACTGATGGATAGAGGTCACTCATTGGCTGGAACTGATGGTTGTGGAGCTGAAGAGGAAACGTAAACCCTGTCTCCATAAAAACAAAGAAAATGCTAAAATAAAACTACCAAGAGAACCACCATTCTAAAGGCCATGACCTCACAACCTCTTACACGGTTAACTCCTGATATTTATGCATAATGATGGTAAACCTGCACCACAGGGGGAATAAAATTTAATTTAAAATGATAAATAAACACTGCAGAAATGTTGTGTCAGCTGGAGTGTAAATACTTTCAGGGTTTCTTTGTTGACAAAATGCTTTTGAAATGCCTCTGGGGAATGGAAATCCAAATCCAAATAGGTGTCATAAGTCAAATACAGCACTTGGTGTATGAGTCTAGGAAAACTACTAGAAAACCAGTAGAATTTGAGTGTACTCACTGAAAAATACACAATGAGTACTAGCGTTGTATGTGAATTTTCGACTCAGTAGAGAAAACTATTAAGTTACTCAATATCATGCATTTTTCTGTTTTTTTTTGTTGGCTCTAATACCTATATGGGTATACATCTCCATTACAGTGTACCCACTGCTTCACACTGGATGACACCACTGCACCACATTGTAATTCTTTCTTTTAGAAGGCTGAGAGCCAGTGAACATTTCCAGAGCTCCACTTCTGTGTCATGTGGAGAACCGTGCAGCTTTTGGACAGGCAGTACAGCATGACTGTGGAGCGTTTAGCCAGAAGAGCAGTTGCTGGGTGTGGTGGGGTTCCTCTGGTTGGCGTCCTGCCTGCCTGATTACAGCTGGAATGAACAGAACTCCGTCTGAAAGCTCTTAAGCAGAGGGGAACTCGGCAAAGAACTCTTAAGCAGACAGGAACTAAGCAATTTTATTTCCAAATAAGATTTATAATGCTCGCAGTTCTCAAAAGGAACCTCAAACTCCAAAAGATTCCATCTGCAGGAACTGATTGAGATCTCACTACACTGTGTAGTGTGCAATCACGTATCAAAGCTATACCACGTAGCATTACGGCAGGAGAGCCAAGCTCTCATGTTGATAGAATATTTTTAAGGAGTTCATTAAACTCCTTAAAATTTAATGGAGTAAATTTTTAAGCATCATTTACTGAATTTAGCAAGTTTGCTATCAGCCAACCAATTCTACAAACTCCACACAAAACTTGCTGTCTTCAAGTTTAGAGGTGAGGTCCACTACATGAGAAGGGAACCCTCAGGGTTTTCTGAGCCTAATAATATGTAGGAGCTAAAAACGCATGCAATTTTTAATTCCTTTTTGTTTAGTGGAATAATGTTTGTATTTAAATGTATTTAAAAGTTCTGAAGTGCTACTCTTTATTCATGAATAAATTTTGTTTGGAAACATTAGAGTCATATTTTTTAAATACGCTACAGAAAATTAGATTTTTTTTCTCTCTGTGGTCTCTAGGTAGAAATGACAAAGCAAGCTTTTCCATTGGTTATGCCTTCAGGTGCTGAAATGAAGTCCTATCATGTTGGATTAAACAGGATCTAAAATTTCTGCTGTTATAGAAATTTGTATTCTTGTTTAATGTAGTATAAGGAAAATGCTGACTGGCCCTCTGTTGCGCTTAAAGATACTGAGCAGTGCTGGGAGCCACCAACTTAATGGTCTTGAATTTTTGAAGGCAACAAATCTTTTACTGAGGTGATTGAAAAGGATGAAAGCATGACACCGGCTTCCAATTAGATGCTGAACAGAATGCAAAGTATTACTCATTGTTTAGTCACTCAACAGTTGGGGTCCCGCATATTTCTCAAAAAGGTTTGATGAATTTCAGTCTAGTAGGTCTCTAAGACTGGCAGAAGCTGGTTAGCTAGTGTAGCCCAAAGCTAAAACTAAACAGGCGAACTTTGATTTTTTACTCTCTAACCGAATCAGTTTTGTTCATCTTCCTTTTATCAGGCTGAGCTTTTGTAAGTCTTTAAAATGAAACCCCAAGTCAAGATGGGAGTCTGATAAGGGTGAATGTCACAAACCAGTTAATGGCAAGTTTGAGTCAAGATCCAAGTCATTTAAGAGTGAGTTCAGGTTGAGTTGTTATGCCAGTTAAGGTGGAGTCTGAGTCGAGTCATGATGCAGGTAATTACTTCGACATGCAATTACTTTGACATCCTGGACTGCCTGACATAAGTGTTTTTTTTCTAGTGTCACTAAACAAGACTGTGATCATAATGATAACTTTTCAAATCATAAGTTCAGTAAGTTCAAATCATAATTAAACACCTCCTCTTGTGCTTAAAAAACGAATGTGTGACTGCATCTGGTTTCAGTGAGCTACAAATGAGGCACAAGTGAGTTACAGCCTGCGTTGTTATAGCCAGCAATGATGTACAGCCTCTAAGAGTTAACATATTTTGTTTACCCAGTAAACGGGACGTCATTGAGGAATTCAAAAGCACAGAAAAATCCAAGTAAACATTTTTGGGGCATATTCCTCTATTTAATGGCTGGTGAAAATCAGAAGTGCCTGGGCGTGTGTGAGAGTTTGTGCGGGTGTGTTATGGTGCTTGGCTGGGCTTCATGAAGTCTGGCCGGGAGCACGCTCATAAACAGGCCCAGGCGGAAGAAGCCCTCCCTGAGCTTTACTATTCCTGGAGGTTTCCTTCCACCTTCTGGCAGTGGTTTAAATGACTATGCAGGTGGGACATATTTAGTGTCGCCCAAGATAGAAACACACCCCAAGCAGTAACTAATCCTTGTTGCCCACCAGGTTTGTGGAGAGGCCAGTGAATAGGTGATAATTCACCACACTGAAACCTTCACAGGACAGTGTGTGTACTGTATCACATGCATCGCTGCACTGTTGTGGTCATTCATGTTAAGTATAAGATATCTTTCTTTTTGTAAATTCCACTCACTGGTCACTTTATTAGAAACACTTCACCTTGTGCTTCACTCACTGACCACTTCATTAGGAACATCCACCTTCTACTTCCACCCATTGGCCACTTTATTAGAAACACCTTTATTAGAAACTTTGCTGGGGTTCGCCACCCAAAAATGTCACTGACGTGGGTCTAGAAGATGACTCTGCATCAACAGATGGGCTCCAGTCTCTAACAGTACGCCAACAAGGTGGAGCTCCGAGGGAGGGGTTTCTAATAAAGTGGCCTATAAGTGTATATCGTCAGTGGGGATTCCCTGTTTCATGCTTTAGTGTTTATGGCTGTTTTCAATCTGAATAAGCCACAAAATGATGAATACTTGCTCTGCAGTCAGCAAACCTAGCTCTGCACGGATGGTGGTTATGTGTCCCCAGTCCTGGCTCAAATATAAAGCGTTTGCAGGGCGCGTATCAGCGTTTTTATCAGGAGCATCTTGCATCGTGAGCTTCGAGTGTGTTTGTTTGGCTCCTGGAGTGGCGCTGAGGATTATCCGTTGCTTCCTTTCCGGTGCTGTCATCTCTACACAGGGTGGCGGGGCAGGCGCCAGGCCGCGTCAGGCTCACGACACGAGCCACGTTTGGAACGTGACCCGTTTGGAGCACAGGGCAGGTTTTTCTCATTAGAGTGGGACAGCCTCCTGCAAGGAACAGAGACGTCACAGCTTAGCTGTCTTTTAAGTGCCATTCTCTTTATGGTAACCGTCACTCGACAGTTATTAGTAATTGCAAGACAAATTATGCTTAAATAATTCCTACATTTTGTATGGACAGGTTGAAGATCTGGGCGCCTAAACCTTCCTACTCATAATGTATGTGTATATACATGGGCGCCGAAAACATTTTTAATTTGGGGGGGGACGCAGCGCTATGTCTCAGCCACTGTCCGGGTATATATGTGTATATATGTACAGTTGTATGAAAAGGTTTTGTCATCCCTTGTCAAATGACTTTCAGTGTGAAGTACACACATCTCTTGACAGAGGACCTATTTCTGCACATTTTAAGCATTATTATCTATGTACTGAATTAATATTTTGGGAAAAAATGAGTAAAATGTAGTTGACCTGGACTGGGGGAGGGATAAATGTAACATTTTGTTGACCTGGTGTGGGTGGAAGGGGATCACTAGCCTGCTGAAGTGGTTGAGATGTATCTGTCTTCCAGTTTGAAAAACATGGTACTGTGATTGTGCCTTGCAAATGTAGCAGCAACTGGTATCGCTCTGATCCAATTGCAGTGATTGGCCATGCTCTGATCCAGTGGTGCTGATCATTGTCAGAGTGACAGTACCCTATTTCAGTGACATGGCACCAAGGGGGTCTATCATTTTTTGTTGGAAGGAGGTGGCAAATGTTGCACTAGACAATTATTTTCTGCACCTACATGGATGGACCAACTCTGGGTACATATAACTGAATCACTCACGTATTTATTATTTTATTCTATATATTTTTATTCTGTATTTATTTATTTTTATTCATCTAGAAAAAATAATTGCACATGGCTAACCCTATTCCCAAACCAACCCTTGTAAAACCCTATTTCCCACTGCCAACCACATGGACACTATTCTTCCGACCTTTCCTATTTGATGGAAAGTGTAGAATCTGCACATTTTGGTTGTTCCAGTGAGTCAGAAATCATTCAACAGAATGTATGAGCAGGCAAGGATGAATAGTACCATGCTCATAAATGAGTAATAAAGCATGTATGAAGTAATACGTGCAAATACTTTGGGTTTTTTTTTTTATACATATTTTTGTAATACCTTACTAACTGAATCCGCATGCGCATGACCATGACCAAATGTAGCTGTGACTTTACTACAAAACCATGAGCATTCAGTGGCTTCACTGGAGATGTTATGAAACTTCATTTCTTGGATGCTTAAGGCCGCAATACAGCGATATTTATACCCACGAGACAAGTAAGCAATTATTATATTGTCTCGTATTATCTGCAGTGAGGTGATTAATGCGTGATTCACTGCAGCGGGCTTTCAGTCTATAATAAACTGTTGGCCCACTGCGTTAGAACATTGTTTTTCTTGGCCTGGTCCATTACGCGCCATTTCATTTAAGGACAACAGCCGTAAAATACGCATAACAACTGCACGTCCACTTCGCAGGAATATGACGGTTTTAGATGTGGCTCAGACCATCAAACTTATTGTTCTTATTAAAACCATATTTCAAGCCTGAGAGACACCAAAAAAAAGCATTAAACCACCAGAAATGTCCTGCTTAATCATTACCAGGCCTAATTAAAAGCTTGCAGTGCTGAAGCATGAGGAACACATGACCTAACGGTAAAACTGCAGCTTTGTGCTGCACTATCATTGCTCTAATTTGTACATCAGGCTTTAAGGGGGACCCCGGTTTTTAGTTGAAGGGATAATTCTAGATTTGTTTATTGTAACGAGCACAGTCTTCACATTGTTTCTCTGGTGGTGAATTTGAGTCCTGGAAAGGTGGAGGAAAGTGGGATGCAAATTCCAAAAGGGACTGCCAGGAATATTGAGCTGTCAGTCATTGTAGAAATGGTAGATTAATCTTGATGATGAAGAAATTAAGGACTGTATCTGTGCTTTGGCCGGGTTGCCCCCACCAAGCCTTCTCATGATGCGGTGCGTGTCAATGGGTCATAAGTGGGATTAGTGTGCTGCTTTAGAGAAAGTTGAAAAGCCTATATATGAACGCGTCACTTTAGAGGGTCAAACATTTAGCCTTGATTAGCATGTCCTATTATGAACCACAGTAAAGTGCGACCTTACATTATAATTGTCTGAGAGTCATTCAATAAGTGCCAGCATCTCCCGATACTGAGCACTTGGACCAAATGTCATTAAATATCGCTTCGTCTTACTCGTTTGTAACCCAGCCACTACAAAGCAAATGAGCCGCAGCAAAGTTTATTATAAATAACAATCCTGATGAGAAGAACTACAACAAATAAGACTCATAACTTCTTAATTACACATTAATAACTATCTTGAAAGTTGTAGCAGCATGTTTTCCTTTATGCAGTCACATATGTAGAGAAGTTACACTGCACCAGTGATGCTCAGTGGGGAGTGATCATGTTGTGCCCTTCTAAAGTCAGCAAACATCTCTTTTGTTTTATCTACATTCAGAGACAGGTTGCTGGCTTTGCATCAGTCCGTTAGCCGTTGTACCTTGTGTCTGTATGCCCTTTCATCATTCCTGCTGATCAAACCCACCACAGTTGTGTCCTCAGCGAACTTGATGATGTGGTTTGAGCTGTGCGTTGCTGCACAGTCGTGGGTCATCAGAGAACAGCAGAGGGCTGAACACACAGCCCTGGGGGGCCCTGTGCTCAGCGTGGTGGTGCTTGAGATGTTGCACCCTATCCTGACTGACTGACTGAGGTCTAACAGCAGATCCTTAAAGCTTCACAAGTTGATGGGAGGGTCTCTAGATTGAGATCTGGGGAATTTGGAGGCCAAGTCAACACCTTGTCTTGTTCCTCAAACTGTTGTTGAACATTTTTTGCAGTGTGGCAGGGAGCACTATCCTGCTGAAAGAGGCCACTGCCATTGAGGAATACTGTTTTCATGAAGGGATGTACTTGGTCTGCAACAATGTTTAGGTAGGTGGGATGTTTTTGTCAATGCCTATCACTCCATTGTGTACTTGTGTATATATATCCACAGTGTTCTCAAATATATTTATGGAT
>JBBPCZ010124054.1:0-25687 GCA_037974445.1 Brycinus macrolepidotus | reverse complement strand
CCCTCAAACACCTGCATGCGCGCCCGCGCGCACACACACACACACGCAAATGGTACACCCCACAGGGACCCTGCCAACACAAGGTCAGAAGAAGGACTATATACTCATTAGAAGGATTATGTGAACATTAAAACACACACACACTCTCTCTCTCTCTCTCTCTCTCTCACACACACACACACACACACACACACACACACACACAGGTTACATGCTTGCTTGGCTTGACACAACACTGTAATAGAATACAACGTTCAGTTGTAGAAAACAATCCTGATGGTGTAGAATGTGACCGTTTTGGTGGAGTGATGGAGGAGTCTCTGTGGTCACATTGCAGGACTGAAATTTTTATGTTTCTAATTTACTTATATGTGTCTAATATAGTTATATTTAGAGATCAAATCATTGCTTGATGTTAGTGAATATTTTAAATAATATATGGTTTATAATTTTTAAACAAAATTCAACCTTAAGTGAGTGGATGACAAAGACAGGGGTCTCACTGAATGTGCTTTCTGCAGACCAAGGGCCCTCGTCTCTATTGTTTTCAATGAGTGTCACTTGGATGAATGGAGTGGGGGCAGGGTTTCTATGGTTTAAATTCAAGCTTAGCTCTTTGCCCACCTATGCATGTTTCCATTGGATGTACCTGTGCACCAAAATCCCTTGCAGCAAAAACTGACGGCGGTTAATGGATAGGTCATTCTGCATATGTTTCAGAATCAGCTCTTTCCATCTTCATAATGCTAATCAAGAAAAGTAAAAATAACATCAGACTGGCTGGTTAAAATGTTAAAACATGTTTAGCTACTGCTTATTACTTACAGTGGCTCAAAATGGGCTGGCTGGCTTTTTTGTGTTGGCAAGCTCTTTATGAAAAGTATCTGTTTGTCATTTTAATTTGACATAAAATAGATTTCAATCAAAAACAGAATGTCAGTATAGTAACAAAATATTCACACAGTGAAAATTCTACATGTTTTATTTTATTCTATTGAAAAAACTAACAAAAAGAAAATGCCATCTGCTCTTCACATTTATAGGCCTAATTTAGGCAGGTGAATCAATTATTTGTGATAAATTTACTGTGGGTTTAATATGGTTTATTCAAATGTATGTGAACACAAAAAGCAGATTTGAGCCACTTTGGCTTTGTTAACATAACAGGGCTGAAGTAATTTTTGTCGCCAAAATGTAACAGATCTGAATTTTTCAGACCTTTGTGAACACAAAAAAAGGTATTTTTCCTCTTTTAACTCTTTTTTCTTTCAGTCACTGCATCTTTTTAAAGAGTGGCTAATGCAACATCATTAGAGATAACAGTCCCCCGACTTTGTTCAGTATCACAGTGAGTAATGGGGTCAGAGGGAGGGCACTGGTGGGTAATTGAATCTGCCGATGATATTATCGACGCTTATAAAAACAACTCAGATCTTTTCAAATCAGATGTGAGACACATTGTTATACGCTTAAAGACAATGTGTATCTGAAATGTGGCGATGCTACACTAAGGAGATCAGTAATGTTGGAATTCATTTTTTTTAAACACTGTTCAGTGCACATACATACATCACTGCCATCATCATCTTGCTGTGTTGGGAGCTTTATTGATTTTAAAAATGTGCTCATGCAGGTTTTTTTAGAAGTCATACTAATGACAAATATGGTTCACATACTGCCTAATGATGCATAGAAATGAAAAGACCAAAACCGAAACTTCAGTACACACTCAAATACAAAATAAAGCTGACAATAAATAAAACCAGTTTACAAAAACTGATAATAAAATAAAAATAAATGACACAGTTGCCCTGCAATGGACCGGCGACCTGTCCAAGGTGAGTCCCCCAACCCCCTTGTTTAGCCTAAGTAACTTGAAAATTTTTTTCACTGTTTTGGGAATGGGACACAGCACTAGCAAGGCATTCTTTTCTGCTTCTGTTGATTTGTATTCTGCATACTGAGCGGGATGTTGTGTTTTCAAGTGACCACTTTCAGCATCCCTAATACTGACACAAATGTAGTGACAAGTGACAAGGCATAAAAATAGTAAATGAGCAGAAGGGCTTCCCATGTGAATGTAGTCATCCTGCACCCAGAACCTCAGTGAAGTCCTCTGGCTGACATTCAGGGTTTTCGAGATCACTGGACCGGCGACCAGAGAGGTCTGCAGAGCTTTGGTCACAGACGGTCACACTGATGATGATGATGATGATAATGGCTTCTTAGCAAACACTGAATAGCCTCATTCACTAATAACTTATATATCTGATTGCATATATTGCATAGAACGCAATATTATAGAGTAAACCAGTGGTTTATTCACAATTTAGAGTATACTGGAATCAAAAAGAACAATTTACTGTTAACACGATTAATGTGACCAGCTACTGGATCTGCAACATTTGGTCACTGCAGTTTTTATAAGACTCATTCAGGACATTAATTTTATAAGCTCATTCTCAATGCTATACAACTTTACTGACTATTATGGAATCCTCTTCAGCTCCAATCATCAAAACATTAGAATATTTGCAGCATCCAAAAAATTGTTTAAAACCTATAAAATATGATCTAGGGCTGTCACTCTGGATTGTATTCGTAATCAATTAATCTGACAATTACTGTGATGATTAACCTGTCATGTCAGTGACCCAGTGATAACCCACTCAAAAAATACCTGCTCACTGGTGGGCCTCTGGGGCTCCTGACCACTAATGAACAAGGTCAAGGGGCAAACAAATAATGCAGAAAACAGATGGGCTCCAGTCTGTGACTGTGAACTGTAACGAGGGCAGATATAAGGCAGTATGTACATGATTAAGTGACTCATTGGTGTATGTTTACCATTTATGCCATAGCCAGCACTTTCAAAACAGACATGTAGAGTGTTACGTATGAACACATCCATGTGTTCAGTGTTATTTGTTTAACATTGAGATATGCTATGTTCTAGAGGCCCGTATTAAAATACAAATACCGCAAATAGGGTGTTGTTAAAAAACAACATAATTTTAATCAAAAAAGAAGAGAGTCCTGAGACCCTACAAAGACATGCCTGTTGTTTATTTTCATCATTGTGAAGCAGTCAGTCAAGGTACTTCTCTAAGAACAGCTACCTCGCTCTCATGCCTAGTAACACTTCTCAGTGGTGGAGAAAAATTAGGCGTGGTAGGCCACCATGAAAAAAAAAAAGAAACAAAAGCAACCCTCCACAAACACACTCCCCGGTCGACAAAAATAACCCCCCCCTCAAATCCGGCATGGTCTACTGGTTAATGCACTGCCCTGTGAGAGGCAAGGTCGCAGGTTCAAATCCAATTCTAAATAGCCTTTTATGCAAATTTCCCACCCGTGGGACTAAGAAAGGGTTATCTTATCTTAGCTCAGAAAATACCCAGGTTGCCGAGTCAATGATGATGCACAGTAAAATTATACTCTCACCGTTAAGGTGGGGGCCTCTTATCTCCTTGCTGTTGGCTCTCCAGAGCCTCTTAAGGTCAAGGGTCTTCACAATACGGTCTGCACTAACAGATATACTGTGAGATCTCAAAGACAAAGACGGACACATGGAAAAACACAAAGCAGAGAGACAAACATACAGAAAAATCAAAGATGTGGATGTCAGTGATGAGATGAAAGTCCTAAAAAGGAAAAGAACTAAAGTGTAAAGGAGAAGAAGCAGAATGTGAAGAAATACAAAAAATAGGCCCAGTCGCCCACTGGAAGGCAACATTTTTATATTTTCCTGCTGCTTTTATTCCAAGGAATGTTTCTTATGGTGTCTTATTGTCCACTCTTCACAATCAGTAGGAAACAAAATTCTGGACGAATGTTCTTTTGTTATCTTTTCTCCATTGAATCCACTTTAAAGAGAGGATGATGCTACCACTGATGCTATTGCTGCTGTTGCTGCAGTAAAAATACCCAACTGCACAAAACACCTAATCACATTCATTAGCGGCGAGAGCTAATGTGTATTTAGTGAATGAATGCAACCCCTGGCCCTGTAGTTAGCGATCACGCTTGAGACAGTGTGTTAACGCTCGACCCCATTACATTTTCTATCTGAGCGTAAAAGCACACAACAGAGGGCAGGCCTGTGCGTGATCACTGCTATTACTGTACTGCTTTCAGAGCAGGCCCGAGGTAAAAGGCTGAAAGAGTTAGCATTAAGAGTAATAGTAGGAACTATATATGATTGAAATGAAATATTATATGTATGAAATGTCATATTATACACATTAACGTAATATTTCATTTCATATTTCATACAAGTTACTATTAGAGAAATTAGTATTAGTAAGGAATTAATTCAAGTGTAATGCATGTAAAAGACTTAATACCTTTCAAAGCAGAAGAGATACACCCATCATGCATAGCGTCCACTGTATAAGCCTCCTGGAGGCAGGTCTATTATCTTGCCTCAACGGGTCAGGTCTAGGTTTAGCGCTGTTATGTGGTGAATAAAAATTCAGCAGAGAACCTGAATTTACAGAATGAACAGGTTATCCCCTCAACAGATTTCTTCTTGATGGCACGGGCATAGACCAGAATGACAATGGCAAGATTCATCAGGCTCAAATTGTGTAAGAGTGGTTCAGGAAGCCTGAGGAATCATTTTCACGCTTGAATTGGCCACCAGAGTCCTGACCTTAACCCCACTGAATGTCTTTGGGATGTGCTGCAGATTTTACAGATCTCAGCTAACCTTGCATAAGGTTGTGGAATAAATAAGGCAGTCCAACAAAACATTGTGTGTGCTACATTGCCATTGCTATTATTTTTTTAACTTATAATGGACCTGGTGGGCTGGTGGTTTGGGAGTTGGCCCTGCAATCGGAAGGTTGTGGGTTCAAATCCCAGGACTGCCAGTGGCACCACTGAGGTGCCCTTGAGTAAGATACCGTCCCCACACACTGCTCCCTGGGCGCCATTGTCGGATGCCTAGTGCTTCACTCAGGTGAAAGGGTTAAATGCAGAGGACAAACTTCACACTAGGAGCTGTGCTGTGTGTTCACGCATGACAAATGGTTCATTTTTACTTTAATGTAGCGATATTAGTTTTAATACCGTGTAAAAGGCAGCAACTTTCAGATAATGGCTAAAAATTCTAAATGTAATGACAACAATGCAGATATGAGGTTTTGGTACAACAGCAACGATAGATACTCTGACAGGATAAACAGGGCTAACAATTGATTCAGAGAAACAGATGGATCACAGTCTGGAAATGGTCAGAGGAGCTGCTAAAATAAAAAATGAGTGTAGATATAAGGTAGGTTTACCTAATGAAATCCCTCATCAGTGTATGTCCTCTGTGCTGGGGAATTATTACATTTCCTGAGAAACTGATGAATTTACCATTTTTATATATGCCATTTTTACCATTATTACCAATTTTTTACCATTACATATATATATATATATATATATACACACACACACACACACACACACACACACACACACATATATATATATATATATATACACACACACTATATATATATATATATAGTTTTGCATGGCATTACAGAGACAAAATGTTACCTAAAACCTGATACAGAGAAGCAGACACACACTCATCCATCATATACTCTACCGCATTGTTATCATGGTCATAACGAAGACAAATGAGGGACCAGCTGAACAGGAGTAATGAGTCTCTCTCTTTCTCTCTCTCTCTTCCTCTCTTTACCTCCTGCTCTATCGCTTTATCTTTCTGTCTCACTCTCCCTCTCTCTGTGCTGCTCTCTCTCTCTCTCTCTCTCTCTCTTCCTCAGAATCCTACATGCCTACTTTGTCATCATTGTTACCATCATTATCGTTATACTAATCAGTAGCATCATCATAATTATCTGACTGTGTGCACGTGTGAATGTGTGCGTACAAGATTTAAGCTAACAGAGACTGAGAGCTGAGAGCAGTGTGTGTGTGGCAGCTCTGCTCTTGCCAGCTGTATGAAGCAGTGATATGCAGAATGACACACATCCACAGGGGGTGAACAGGTGGGTTTTACGCATTTACCAGCAACTCAGTACGAAAGTGTGTCAGAATGTGGAGCTACCATGGTTTAATCACTATAAAATAAACATTAATTGTTGTTTGCAGTGAGAGTTTCTATGTGAGCATGTGTACACATACGAACCAAATTCAGTTCGCCAAGGAATTATTATTAACTGACATTAAAAGGGTGACTGTGTCACGTCTGGTCCACCTCGGTCACGCCCCCTTCGGAGTCCGTCCCCGAGTTTTGACCACGCGCAGCCCTGGACACGCAGTGATGATGTCATCTGTTGTTGTGAGTGAGGTTGTCAGGAGCCAAGCAGCTCAGCTGTTAGCACCGTGCTTATTAGCTGGGTTGCTAGGCGCCTGATAGCATGTCCATGTGTGTTCTACTTGAGTTAACTACTGCTTGTTTAGTGTTTGATGGTTTGTGTCGTGTGATTGGTTGTCTCTGTCTGTGTCCGTGCTTAAAATGGCTGCCAACCCAGAGGATCACTGTGTGGTCACCCCAACCAACATCATAGCTACAGCTAACTCTCAGCTGTGCTCGTCTTTCGGGTTTGTAGTGGCGCGCTACGTGGGAAAGCTACTCCTAGTGGCAGTTGGAGCAGCTTTAGACTACTCCAGCCACAGTTATTGTGACACGAGGCTCCATTGGATCTACCTTTGTACCAGTGACTGTTTGTTATCCATCTCTTTGTGCAGGCGTGAGGTGTTTCAGTGGATTCGTTCATCAGGCTGGTAAGCCTGTGAAACAGTACCTCAGCTTAAGGACCGAGAGGACTTCCCTTCAGCTCTGGTTCTTTCACACAGGAGTGGAGGATCTCCTGGAACCTCTTCGTATCTGTTTGGACTGTAGTGTGTGTGTCTGGAGCTCGGTGAGCTCTTTCCTGTGTTTGATTCATTAAAGACTTTCCTATAAAACTAACGCTGGTTCCTGCAGTGCGTCCTTACAGCATTACCCAACATGACAGACTGCAATGTAAAGTATGCAACTATATGTGAAAGTCAAGAGAAAATTTGTATTTTTAAACAGAGGGTAACACTACAAATTATGAAACATTTCTGCAAATTTTGATCAAATCTGATGAACGTTTTCATCATTGTCTTGTAATAAAATAAAATAAAAAACTTTTATTCTCCAGTTTATTCACTGACTGTGATACATTAGCTTCCAAGAGTTGCTGATATTTAGTAAAATCCTTTCTACCTCTCTATCAATGCTAACAGCTGACAAGGTCTTCTTTTATTTAAACGCTTCTCCCTTTTTTCAAGTAAATTGATTTTTGCCTAATGTTACGTTTTTGTTTCATCAGACCACAGCACTTAATTCCAAAACGCTCATAGTCGTGCAAGTGTTGTGTTCCATACTTAGATTTACATATATATTGATGTTATGAGATGACAGTTAACGTTATCTTCTGATAACCATTCCGTGTAGATGATGATTGTGCTTGAAAGCTGCACAGTGAACCAGTGCATCACTGTTATCGTGGTAGTGATGAGGGGGGTTTGGTTTATATACATCTGACCAAACCAGCATTTTTTTCCTCAGAAGAGTAGTTTGTGACACAAACAAAATAGAAATCCATAAATGTGTCTGATTAGTTTGTCCTCCGAATCCCACAGATACTCAGTCGGATTGAGATCTCGAGAATTTGAAGGCAGAGTCTACACCTCTACACAATGGTCACCAACAATGTTTTGGTAGGTGGTACGTGGTAGCATCCAGGCTGCCATCCTTTCCTCAGGTAAACCATACACACTCACCTCGCCATCATGATGTATTAGAAAATACGATTAATCAGACCAGGCTCAGTTGCTCCATGGTCCAGGTCTGATGCTCACATGTCCACTGTAGGTGCTTTCAGCAGAGGATAGGGGTCAGCATGGGCACTATGACCAGTCTATGATTATGCAGTCCCATTTACAGCAAGCTGCCATGTGTAGTTGGATCTGACACCTTTCTATATTAAGCTGTGTGTGTGTGTGTGTATAGCCCTGCTTTGACTTTTTGGGACTTTGAATGAATTTTTTGAGATTTTAACATTTTAAAGATCAGACAGCATAAAGCTTTCGGAAGAACACCAACAGCACACGCACATGCACACGCGCACACACACACACTCAGACACATGCACACAGATGCGCCCACATACACACAAACACACACACATGCACACGCACATAAACGTTACTTCCAGAAAGCATGTTTGCGTATCCGTTTTCCCTCTGGGTGGAAAGGTGTGTGACCGATTCGGAGGTCATCAGCTATAATGAGAACATCAATGATGAGGCGTCTACTCTCTGACACACAGAAATAAATTCACACACACACACACACACACACACACTAGAGGTAAGCCACTTCCTTCAAACAAAGCAGACAGTACATCGCCAACTCTTCTAGAGTACTTAAAGAAAGACAATACAGAGAGAGAGAGAGAGGAGTGTGGGGGGCCATTAGAGGTTATTAGTGAGGTGAAGACTAAAAGCACCTGTGTCTTTCAGCCTCTTTCCAGGAAGCACAGCTTACAGTGATGCGTGTTTGTGTGTGTGTGTGTGTGTGTGTGTGTAAACTTTACTTTGTGTGAGTGTGTGTTCTGAAAGCCAATAAGGGAAGAAATGTCTCATCCTCTCTATGAGGGTTTTTTCTTGTTTGACTGGGCAGGAAGCTGGGAATTTCACACCAGTTGTTGGGGGGAGTTGGGGACTTTGAAAGTGTGACAGTAAAGTGTGACTTTGAACTGAGAGACTATACATTGCAGTCATCAGAGTTTTTGGCAGTGGAGTTTGGCTGGGGCACAAGCCAGGGAGCTGTGGGCTTGGTGACTGTTTGTCTACTTTAGTCATGTGACCTTCGCAGCAACCGAATTAATGGCCATCTTCTGCCATGTCTTAATAGGAGAACAGTGATGGTGTATTAAAAGACAGCAAATATCAATATGTTCATGAACTGAAAATAATTTATTTTGATTCACTTGTAGTTCTTGGTTACTTTAACTCTTAAAATGTGAGTGGCACAGATCCGTGCTGGCAGTGCAGCAAATGGTAAATTGTCATCATACGGCCATCATACGGTCTGCTCGCGGTGTCAGACGTCATGCTGAGCTTCGTTTGGTCTTCCTATGTCACATAGAACCAAAGTTATTGTAATATAAAAACATGTAATAATAATAACCGATACTGGGGTTTTAAAAACTGCATCATATGCACCCATAAAGAACAAAAATGCCCAAATTTCTAAGAAACAAACGCAAAAAACACAAGATCTTTGAACCCGGGAGAACTTTCAGGATAGTCTACGCCCACAAGTGGATGGGGAAAACCTGCAGAGGGAGGGGGTCCAGAGAGCGGCTGAGCGGATGAGCGGCGGCGCGCCGAGTGAAAGAGCAGCAAATGGCGAGCGTGTTGGAGAGCAAACACTGGTTTTAGACTGTTTTACTTGTTTTACTCGTTTTCATTTGTTGAAATCAAATGCAATTTACTAATGCACTCTGAGTTTTTAGGATTAACATGGCGACTGGAATTTTCCTCTGTTCACTCAAAAGATTGGTATATTAAGACTGCAGCTTGTGCAATAAAAGTGCTACACGACTGCTCACACTACATTCACCTTCAGCAATGGATACGTAAAAATTGGTGGCAAAACTAGATTATTACTGTTAGGTAGATTAGCCAGTTGACTGTGGATTTATGTGTGGTGAATGAGTCAGCTCCAAATCAGGTATGAATGAATCTGTATAAGAATGTAAAGATCAGATCAGTCCTTTTGAGAAAATCTGTTCTTGTGAATTAAAGTGGCAGATCAGCAACCAAGAACACTGTATCATATGTAACGATTAACAATAGATATGAAGGAGATGTTTTGTGTGGAATGTACTTCAGAACAAAGGCTGCCATACTGACACAGCTTACACTGAAAACTGACCAACGACCCCTCGCCCTTTAAGAAAACAAAAATAGCAGCAACAGTTGACAAAATCACTTAGGCGAGCATGTTCAGAAACAAACACTGGTTTAATTATTTCAAATCTACGATGAGCATTGTCATTTTCTGCCTGGTAACCAATCATATGTCTGCAAAAAAATATCTCCTTGTGAGTACACTGCATCCGTACATCCAAACAGGCCAGTAAGTTTAAAAGAGAGTTCTTTTTTTGGTCTGTCTTGGTCTTCACTATGTCTTTTTCGTTTGGACTCAGACTCGAACCCCTTTGAACTCAGTCTTGACTTAGACTCGAACCTCTTTGGACTCAGTCTTGACTTGAACTTAACCCTCTTTGGAATCGGTCTTGACTTGGACACGAACCTCTTTGGACTCGGTCTTCACTTGGACCCGACTAGTCCTGAACTTGGACTTGTCTTGGATACAACAAAGGTGGTTTTGAGCATATGATTGATTACCACAGACAGTGGTTTATTACAAAAATAATTTGCCTGTACTCAGTAAAAGACAGAAAACTATAGAAGCCAATAAGCAGGTGATTCACAGACAGCATGGTGGTTTCTATTATAAGTGTGTTTTGATTCATGTTTTGTACTCTTACAGGGACTTTGGGCTGTATTGAAACAGGTGCAGCTGTTAGAGAACAGAGAAAATGCTATATCTCTTTAAACAGTGTAAAAGCAACAAATATGTACAGTGTGGAAGAGCTAAAAGGAAGGAAGCATGAGATGAGAAGAAAAAAACAACAGAGATAATGAAGCACAAAAAAAAATTAGAAAATGAATCTGATGCAAAAGAACAGACACACACTCAAGCAAACACACCAGCAGAAAGAGACACATTAATGAGCTTATGGGCAGCAAAAAAAAACCAAAAGCTCTTAGTAAGCGTAATAAAACTTCCATTTCTGCTGTTTTAATCTGATAGAGAAAGAGAGAAAGGTTATGAAAATGAAAAGAGAAATAACAATCATGATGTGTTCAGCTCTTTCCAGTTGGTGAGTAATAATGAGAGTACACTGTCACACATACACACACACATACACATACACACGCACACACACTCTCTCTCTAGGGTATTTTCCCTGAAGTGGTCCATGAAAAGACATACTCATTTTGCTAAGGGTCTTGTCAGTAGTTGGCCTTTTAAAAATACAACACACACACACACACAAACATCTTATCTGGCCTATCTCTCTATGCACCTTGCTCTCCTTCTCTCTCTCTTTTCCTCACTCTTTCTCCTTCTTTCTGTCTGTTACTCTCCCTCTGTTCCTCTCTCTCTCTGTCCCTCTCTCTCCCCCTGCCCGTCTCTTTTTCTTTCTTACTCCCCTCCTCTCTCTTTCTCCCCTTCACTCATTCTTTCTCCACCTCTTTCCCCTTCTCTCTTGTTATAATATAATGTTTTAATGTTGTCAAATCATGGCTACACGGCTTCAATGAACACACCTATATCAACTCTCTCTCCCTCTCTCTCTCTCTCTCTCTCTGTCTGTGGAATTCAGCTCTGTGTTCTATTCAGTGTGAAGTTTTCCATGACAGTCCAAACCAAAGACACTTAATGCACACAATGTGTCCTACCACAGTTTCTATGGTAACATTCAAAAACAAGGCTCCTCTTATCACTCACACACACTTACACAGAGATGCGGCATGGCCCTCTGTGTGAGTGTGTCTGTACGTATGTTAAGAAGGGAATATTTCCCTATTTCTATTGAGCTGCTCAACTATACATCTTTATTAGCAGTCTGTGCTACTTCATGGGGACTTATGTCACACACACACATACACACGTGCATGCACACACATACACACAATCAGCTTCATGTGTAGAATGTAATATATTATTGCGGTAAAACAGGTAAAAACGTCAACAAGCTATGAATCACGACGAGTTTACAACCCCAATGTACAGCTCATCAAGAACTACATATCTGATATGTATACTTATGTTTTTCCCCAAAATGTCAGTTCAAGCTCTTGATACACACACACACACAAATAAACACATCTTCAAAATATGGAGCTAACACTATTACAGACACTGTGTATATATTTTGTCTATTCCACCTAGTGGTAGGCAATATGCCCACCTTCCTTCCATTGCTCCATGGTCCAGTTCTGATGTGCCCATCAAAGGCACTTTTGGTAGTGGACAGGGGTCTGCATGGGCACTCTGACTGGTCTGTGGCTTCACAGTCTCATATGCGGCAAGCTGTGATGCAGTGTGTATTCTGACACCTTTCTATCATAGCAACCATTAACATTAAATATAATTTGTGCTACAGAAGTTCTTCTATGGGATTGGGCCAGGTTGGCTAGGCTTCACTTCCATGCACATCAGTGAACTTTGTGCTTCCATGACCCTGAGGCCTGTTCACCGGTTGTCCTTCCTTGGACCATTTTTGGTAGGTACTAACCACTGCACACTGGGACCCCCCACAAGACCTGCCAGTTTGGAGATGCTCTGACCCAGCTGTTTAGCCATCACAGTTGTGGCCCAGATCCTTACGCTTGCCTTTTTTCTTATTTTTTCCTGTAACAACACATCTTTTGCCTATATTGTCTAATATATCCCACCTCTTGACTGGTGCCAGTGGACTGAGATAATCAATGTTAAGTCACTTGATTTACATATATATATTTACATATACATATATATATAATTCAATGTTTTTCTGCAATGACATATCACTAATACAAGTACATTTTCTGTGCATTCCATACCTACATTACCACACACACACACACACACACACACACACACACACACACACACACAGGGGCTTCTCTCTCTGTGTGTAGGTTGAACGTATTTGCTTGGTTTTAGCTCTGATCTAATTTGGTACAGTTGCTGAGCAACAGAAGACTCTATGGTGCATATCCCTGTATCATGATTCTGAAGGAAAACACATGCACACACACACAGAAATACTTCGAGAGCAACAGAGACACAAACATCTCAGAAATATCCAAGCTGTATGTGTTGTTTGTGTGTGTGTGTGTGTGTGTGTATGCATATATGTATATATGTGTGTGTCTTTGTCGGAAGGGACTCGAGCAGCCCTCCTCCACTCCACATGGAAATGTTACCGTGGCAACATGTCACATGACCCTGTCTCAAAAGGCAGAGAAACTAACTACAGTAAGAGAGAGAGGTCAAAGGCCTAACACCCGGGTGTGCATGTGTGACTGCAAATGAGTGTGTGTGTGTGTGTGTGTGTGTGTGTGTGAGTGTGTGCGTGTATGTGTTTGTTACTGAGGGTGATATTATTATGAGAGGCTTCGAGAGTTGATCTAATGAGCTGTATCAGATTGCTGTGCAAAAGGAGGTCTTGTGGAGAGAGAGCCATGAAGAGCTTTACACACATACACACTTACACACACATACAAACATACACACACACACATACACATACAGTGAGTAGAAGTGAGAAAATGCATGAGGGAAATTCCTTTAGCTGGTGCCATGACTGAATATGGAGTTTGTGTGTGTGCATGCATGTATGTGTGTGTGTGTGTGTGTGTCCCTGTGTGTCCGTGTGTCCGTGCGTGTGTGTGTGCGTGTGTGTATATTGGCCTTGTGGCATACAAACATAAGCGTAATGGATTCCCTCTCACTTTACCCTCCAACTTCCTAGGAAGGTCACACACACACACACACACACACACACACACACACACACACACAAGGACAGTGAGGGGTTAGGGATCACAATCTTGCCTGGGTGGTGGGTAATGAAGCTTACACAGGAGACACTTGGAGATTCCCCAAGCTCATTACACACACACAGGATACACAAACACACACACACACACACACACACACACACACACACACACACACACACATATTCCTGTGCCAAATGTCTGTGTGTGTGACTTGGCATGTTTGCACTCTAGTGATCAAAGCCAAAAAAAAAACAGATTTCCTGCAAATGCATCACCTGATTTGAGTAGCTGTAGGTAGCAGCTGCCTTAAGTCTGCAACTGCTAAATAATTATATTTTTGCAAAATTATGACTACTTTGCAAAAGCTATGACATTTTATATTTGTTTTTTTTTATACCAAATATGGCACAGCAAAACAGACACTACGTGCTAAAGCATGGAAAAATGCCATATTTAGGTGTGTTCCCTGTAGAGAATGTGTACTACACACAGTTTGACCTGGAATATGATCATAATGAATCCATGAAGGCCGATTTAGCTTGCTCTCCAGATAGGTCTAAATTATAACATCAGACTGTTGCTAACAAAGTAGTACAGGTTCTTTGACTATTTTGGTGCTATACAAAGCTACTTACTACAGGAGAAAAGAACTATTTAACTAAACTAAGAACCGTTTATGCATTCAAATGGTGTTCTCGGTTCTATGTAGAACCATTGCATTTACTAAAAAAGAGTGTACTTTTTCAAATTATTTGCCCACATCTGTGTATTGTTGGTCAGAACAAAGTCTTTTATCTCCGTATTTTTCATGTTTAAGGCCATTTACACTGTATCAAAATTTCATGAACAGACCATATAAATGGTCCTAAATGACTTAAAATAAAAATCTTGTTGCATTAATTTATGTTTAAGTTAAGGACATGCTGCTCCATTCATCCATTATCAGGGTCGCATGGGGCTAGAGCTTATCCCAATGGTCATGTGGCGAAGAAACATCACCAGTCCATCACAGACCAGACTCACACACACACACACACACACACACACACACACACCTAAGGGAAATTTCACATCTCCAATTCACCTGATGTGCATGTCTTTGGACTGTGGGAGGAAACCAGAGAACCTGGCAGAAACCCACCCAGACACAGTGAGAACATGCAAACTCCACACAGAAAGGACCCTCAGCCATTTGGCCAGAAGCCAAACCGAGGAGGTGACAGTGCTGTCCACTGCATCACTGTGCCGCCCCATACAACTTCTGCTACTATGATTTCGAGATAGGAGGTTTTGTTCTGAGCAGTCGGTTTGACAGTCGCTTCACATTTCAAAGCATTTTGAAATTCATAGCATTCTTTTAATCGGCTGCAATCTCACACATATGCACCAATACACTCATCCACACATACACACACAAACACACACACACACACACACACACACAAACACACACACACACACACACACACACACACACACACATATTAGTGGTGGTTAGAGGCTGATTAAAAAAAGAACAGCGCCGCTGAGCTGAGGCCTTTTTCTCCATTCTGCTTCTGCAGTACTGCAGGCTGATGAGTCTGACAGTGGTGTCGCCTTCAGCTACCTCACATAGCATTGGTTTATTAATGAGGAGAGTATGTGTGTGTGTGTGTGTGTGTGTGTGTCTGTGTGTGTCTGTGTGTGTATGTGTGTACGAAGGAGACTCGAGTGTGATTCAGACTGTTACACAAACGCTGCAGTTTGTTGCCTGATTATCTTTACTGACCTGACTCTCTCTCTCTCTCTTACTCTCTCTTTCACTCGCTTGAGCTGTAATAGAATCTTATAATAGGATCTTTGTGGTTAAATAATAATAGAGAATTATCAAATTAAGTTTTTTTTTTCAGATGTATCTTCTCATTGTAATCTGATTCAATTTTAACTACGTGCTTTTACACCTGATACTCCAATGCACCTCCAGCTTCTCAGAATAAAATCTGATTACTGTGTACTGTGTACTGTGTACGTAATTGGCAAATAAGCTCATACAACAACAACTGACTGTGTCGCTGTTATTTTTAAAAGAAAAAGACAAATTGCAGACTCTAAAATCAGTGTTTACAAGAAGACGGCTGTTGATAATAATTAACCCCCTGTGTCATCGATGTCATGAAGCAGATTCATTAAAACGTAGTGTATTCTAGAGAGACGTTAGCTCTATAAAAGCGAACCAAAGTATTAAACTGTGTATTAAGCACAAATCAGAGCATATGTGAATGTGATCTACTGAATGTGATCATATGTGAATGTGATCTATCTCAAATTAACAGGGTCAGTAGGGAAGGGCTTCTCCTGGAATGAAGAGGTAATGGCGTGTTATGTTACAAAAGAACCAGTTCAGTGAGAGACTTGTCAAATGTGTTATGACTAGGCGGAAGCTTGCAGGTGGTACAAGACAGCTTGGCCAGGCTTAGTTGTCACTGTAGCTCCCCCTTGCTGTTGTGCTCTAAATGCAGCTTGCATTTGCATAACATAATGAACTGGGTTTGTGTAATGTGAAGTATGAGTTATACATCATATCAGATCAGCTGACTATGTATTCCCACTAGTGCGGTCTCTGCATAGCAACTGTTGCCAGGTTGGACAAGCTTGGCAAACACCTCTTTGTCAAATCTCAGTGATAAACACAATTCAGTTTTAGATGAAACACAGATATTTTGAGTGCATCAAACATTTCAAAATTGTGTTTGCTTTATTATGTCTATTACATTTTTGTAAGATCATACAATAGACTGGTGGATCAAGGTAATCCACTAAGAGGGAGGATGCCAGGTAATCAAGCTACGAGGGAGGATAGAAACTCAAAATTCCATAGAATATGTAAACTCCAACTTCAGTTTAATAGGCTTGTAAAGCTGGTAGGTCCTTTATTATCTAAAATATAATTTAGACAAACTCAGCATATATCCTGTAGTGGTATATTTACAGGAGATGACACAACCAAGTAATCCAAATAATTTAGGCCATTTCTTTTGATCCATTCATTGTGAAATTTACACACTACTTAAGCTGGTCCCTGGCTATAAGAATTTATTCCAATAGTGTGACTTAATACAATACAGAGGTGCCATGTTATAATACACATTTTTCAAAACAACATAAGTAAGAAGTGGGTTTACAGTAATATGTTAATGTTTCCATTTTGAGTTTATCAGAGCTTTTAACACTTTAGAAGTACAAAAGCTTTATAAGGTCGAAGTCTAATGCACTAGTCACAAGCTCACACGTTAGTCCTAAGCTAACACACCAGTAAGCTTACAATATGATGTACTGAAACACCCCTAATATTCACTGTGCATAAAGAATATGAATAGTAAGTGTTTACAACAACATAATTGTACATTACAATCAATACTAATGAACATACAAACATTCCGTGATTTTATATGTGGAGGTTTAACCATTTCTATACCTCTCCATAAGGAAGACCAGTATTGACTGTTACCATCCAAAACCTAGTCCTTGCCTAAATTAAATTAGGTTATGCAGATGGAATGCAATACATACATACAACAGATGGATCAGGAATAAACCTAAGTTCTTCTAACTGTTGATCTGGATTCCTCTAACCTTCTAACCGAAATACTGAAACAGAAACACAGTATTTCGGTTTATTTCTATTTATGCTAATGTTGCATCCTCTTTTTACTGCTGCATACACATGTACTACCAAGATAAATAATTTCAGCAACATCTGAAAACTCAAAACCCGCAGGACCCAAAACACCCATCCACACTTGCTGCATTGACTGGGACAGTACAGTGAAACTGTCCATGCCGAGGTCCCCCTTGACTGGACTGTCCGGCTGCACAGTTTACCACAACCGTGTGTTTACATGCACATAATAAAAGAACATTTTGAACACAATATTTCATTCAACACGTTTCCAACACGTCTGATAATGAGAATGGTCCAAGTCTATACCAGTAACCTAGTAATCAGATTTCTTGGTAAATACACAACATACACCTTTACTGTAGCTTAGCAATGTAGAAAAATGAACAAAATCAGAGTGTGGTGTACATGTGCTGAAAAACCTGATTACTGAGGTGAAATCCAGTTCTCTTTATCGGTTTTCTTGTTAATCCAATAATGGTTTTAACGGGGTTGTCGATAGGTCTGGGAATCGTGGGCTACAGCCCTGAATGTTTTAAGAATAGCCCCAGATCTCAAAAATAGTTACACTTAAAAATAGCCAATAGCCAATTGTCTGTCCTTCCAAGCTTTCATGGAGGCCTGGAAACACACAACCGAGGCGAGCAAACTCCCCTGTTAACAATTATAGAACCATCAATAAACCAAGCCCCACCCACTGACTAACTGAAACTATAACTTCAAATGTTTTAGGGTCCTAACAACGCCTTTTAGCTTTAATACAATCTTGGAAACCAGAGTATGTGTTTTTTCATGGTTTGGATAACTAGATAACTGCGGAAATCCACTAATGGTGGTATTAAAAGTGTGTATATCAACACTCTCACACTTGTTTTGTTTAATTCTTTCTTAATCAAGAAAGCATCACAGTTTTGCACATTCAGCGATATATTCACTGCAGCAGAAACAAACATTTCCAGCTATAATTGGCTCTCGAAATCAGTCATTCCTAATTACAAACATCACACTATATCAGTTATAAACAGCACTAGCCAGTGCCATAATGAATCACAGAAATAGCCACTGTAAGTGGAGTGCACTGACCATTCATTCTCAGATAACAAGCACTCCGGCAAATTAGAGTTTATTAGGTCCGAAACATTACAGATATTTCTCATGAGGACTGTCTTTACTGAGGTTAAATGCCCATGTTCTACATTTGTCGTTTTATTTCTTCCTCTTAGGTCCACATTTGTGTGGTTTTTTATGTACCAAAAACCGTCATAGTTCATTTTTACATGTCCATTCTCTTTATTATTTAGGCAGTTTTTTTGTTTCTGTGAGTCCAGGCTGAAACTCTCATTATAACTTCAATATGAAGGGACTGGGCTAAAGTGCTATAGATCACAAAAACAGTTCATTCTAAATGGGTTATTTGTTGCAGCTTTGTTATATGGACTGGAGAGTGACTGATACGGTTTGCAACCGAATTAAGCTCTGAGGTTTTGCTTCTGCCACCTGAATTCTGGAAGCAGGTATTGCTGCTTAGTGTTAAAGTCAAACTGAAATCAACACTTTTTTTTTTACCTTGTTAGGTCATGTTATCATATACCATTTCAAAGACAAAATACTTCTTTTTGCTGTAATCTTTGTTCAAAGTGTCTTGATATTTGCCCCGCTAAGGATGTTTTCCAGAGTAGAGTTTTTTCCAGACATGTGAGTGTTTCCCCAAAGAGTTGAGTATTTCTAGAGCACCCCTCCCTGGCCCCCTAAAAGAGATAAAAACAAGTCTGGGGTTCGCTTCAAATGAGCGTAAAAGCTATCCACCGCCGTAACTGGACGTCAGACAATATGACTGGTCCATTTTGTGAACCATTCATAATTCCCATAGTGATGGGAAAGGGGACAAAGGTGCCACACACCCGGTAACCACTGATCATGTCAGAAGCCCACCAAAGGAACATCACAATACTACAACTGATCCACAGTTCAATTCTACTGTACAAAAACAAATCCACACTAATGAGCTCATAGTTGAGTTAAAATGCCTATAGAAACTGTAGCAGTTGTGCACAGGTTTGGATATCACAAAAGCTGCAGGTGTGCTGTTGTTTTTTTTTTTTGTAGGCACAGCCATCTAGGTGGAGAGGAGAGAATTGTTTTCACAAGAGGGGGTTCTCACCCCTCCTCTTTCAACCCTCATTTCTCACTAGCAGCTTAACACACAGCATTTCACACACAGAGAGCCCACAGTGTCCCACAGCGTAGGTAATTTGATAATAGAGTTTTATTTGATTATATTGATAAAACAATGCATAGAGTCAGTTTCCATTTCACTGGTGGAATGTTCACTAGGGGGCCTGCAGAAGAGGCTACAGAAAGGAGGTCTGCAAGGGAATGATGTTTTAGCCCACTGCCGCAGGAAAGTGCTATTATTTGTCCTGTTCCTATCTGCAGTATAAACGTTTTGTCCTGCTCCTGACATCAAATATTTGACAATAAATACTTTTGTGCTAAAGCAGTGTATCAGTCATGGCCATCAGGTCTTTGTCACCTTTTTATTGTTTAACAACACAAAGTGAGAAATCAATCACAGAATGCTTATTTTCAGGTTAGCATTCATTTGGCGAATTGCCACAGCTGTGACCACTCGTTATCGAAAGGCTCCAACATCTCTGCTACCCTGAAGAATGCAGTTTGCATGTTGTTCACATGTTGTTTAGTTGGAGATTATTACTTTTATTTTTTATCTTCTTTTTTAAATATATATATGATATATTCTACATGTGTAGCACCACTCCCACCTGCTCTGTGCTGGGTAACTGCCCACTCTCATGCATACATTGATAATTAGCTTCACGTTGCAATATACTGCAATGGATTCCTCAGGGACTCCTGCTGGACCCTGGGGACCCATCACTATATCCTCCGGGCCTCAACTTTATATATTTGTAAATGTAAATGAGATGTATGAATGAGATGAGCGCGCGTGAAGAGCTCAAAGAACCTTCATATAATGTAAATGCAACTTAAATGCCCTACAATCACATGTCCAAGAACCATTTATAAAGCTTTGTTTTTAACAAAGTAGGGGTGAATCCGTGTAAAGCTCTCAAAATCGCTTGGCGATTTGATTAAAATATCACCACAACATGATGTGCATAAATCTGATTATTTTGGTGCAGAATTCACAGTATACTTCTTTGTGCAAATTTTGGAACAATTAAAACATACTGAACACATAAATTTGAGGCTTTTGCACACTGACAATAAAAACAATATACCAAGGTTTTGAATTTCTAGGAAAACAGCTGGAGAATTTTATTGTGACCAGAAAATGAGAGTACGCTGTACTGAATATTACTATAATTAATTAGACCGTTAGCAATATTTGTTATTATTATAGTCACTTGTAATCAGTTCTGACCTCCTAAAGCTCATGCAGTCAAATCACCGTTCAGGTCAGTGTATCACACAACACTAATGCATTTTAGTGGATGAACATTTCATGATCAATTATTCACGTTAACATGGTGAGACGAAACCTCAGCTAAGACTGGTTAAAAGCCTCATCGCATTCTTTGAGACTACAGGGTGCACCACACCCACACCCACACACACACACACACACACACACACACACACAAGCAAACAGGTTAAAAGCCTAATTGTAACCCTAGGATCCACACACACACACACACACACACACATACACACACTCATTAAAAGCGAAGGGTGTCCTATGCGGCAGATTCTTGACCACATCCTGAATTCCTGTAAACAGCTAATGGGGTCTGAGTAAGACTGTGAGTGTGTATGTGTGTGTGTGTGTGTGTGTGTGTGTGTGTACGTGTATACATGCGTGGAACTGTGTATAGAACCTAATAATGTGCCGTTTAAAAAAATATGCAACTATACTGTGGATGGATACCATAACAGTGTGGGAAGGAGGATTTACTGTTGGGTGAAATGAATGTGTATATGTATGTGTGTGTGTGTGTGTGTGTGTGTGTGTGTGTGTGTGTATATGTGTGTGTGTGTGTGTGTGCACGCAATAGAGAGAGATGCAGTTGTTAGACTTGTTTTTTGGCTTGGGGAAAGTTATCCATCTGCTCTCTGATCCTCTGTAATGAAGCTCTTCCAATTAAGTAACACAAACATGCTCTTATGCCCCCCAGGATGTGTATGTGTGTGTGTTTATTAAAAATGCGGGTCACTTATGTAATTGTTTTTCTGCGCTTTTGGCTCACATGAACACCCACAACCTCAGACCCACAGGCATCTCTGGACATTTCAGATCTAATTTACATACTTTCTCCCAACTTGTTGCAGAAATAGTGTCAATGTGCTTTACTACAGTTAGAGGTCAATATTTCAGCACCATGGACAGATCCGCTGCAGCACAAGGTCTTAAATCAGAACCACACACAGTTATACTGGTATCAGAGCCATTACAGAAGCACCTTTATATATATACATATAAATATATATATATATATTGGTGTGACGGTTCTGAAACCGAACCAAAAACTGTGATAGGAATGTCCACGGTCTCAGATCATGGTTCAGGAAGACATAACTGTGATATGCCCCGCCCCGCCCCAACCCGATACCACCGCAAAAAATAACAGAAGTCACTTTTTAGTTTCACAATTTACGCTCTAGCACAAATAGGGCAAGCTGTATATTTGGTAAATATTACACGCATATTTTATTGACCTCCAATTGTGTGTCACGTGATTATCTTGGTCCAATCACACAGTAGCAGACTGCATCTACCATAAAGTTACACTAGTTTGATGGAACTCAAGATGGAGAATAATCCTGAGACAGCAGAGGCCCTGGGCACATTCATGTCAGCAGTATATAGTGGAGTATAAGGATGACACATGTGTCATAGACACCAAACAATTTGCCGTAAATGTTTAAGAAAACTTCCTCATGCGGCCGGCAACATTTCCAATATGCAGTACATGCCAGAAGACATCATCCCAACATGGATTTTAGCTGTGCATGAAGGAAACCTCCGCAACTGGAAACTCTCGGACACTGTCTGAAACTACAAGCTAATTCTGACCGTTGCCATTACCAAGGCAATCGGAATTTTCAGGGCACTGGATATGCGCCCCTTTTCAGCCATTAGTCCACCTTATATACACTACATTCACTAGCCAAGCCAACCAAGCAGCTAAATAGTACTTCTGTTGTGGATCTGATACCAGTATAGCTGGCTGTTGCTCTGAAAATAAGATCTTGCTAAAATGTAGACTGTTACAAAACATCTGTAACCTGTAACATCTGTAGCCTGGTTTTAAAAAGGCTAAGTCCACATTACATTTACACATTACAGTCCACATGGCTTTTAGCAGACACTTTTTATCCAAAGCGACTTCCATTCCCTAGCTACAGGGGACAGTCTCCCTGGAGCAACTTGGGGTTAAGGGTCTTGCTCAGGAACCCAGTGATGGTATTCTGAAGGCAGGATTCGAACCCATGACCTCTTGGTCCAGAGGCAAATATCCTACCCACTAGGCCACCACCACCAGCAAAAAACTGTAATTACTGTCTAATGCAAACCCTGGTATGTATAAGCACCAACTCGTGCATTATTCTTTTACATTTTTTTCTCCCCAACTTAGTCACTGCCGACTCTCACCCACTGGCGAGGTCACACAATGTGACCAGCACTGGGAAGGTGAAGGCCAGCACGTGCCCCTCCAATTCACGTGAAGTACTACTGCATTTTTCAAACTGCCGCTAGCACAATATTATTGGACAGCCCGACACGCATGAAGAAATCTTTCTCCTGGGCAAGGGTGTGACGGCCAGTCACAACACTGGATGGGAGAGATCACCTGTAACTAATGGCTAATAAAACCTAACGATATCTCACACACTTCAGCACCAGATTTGAGAGGCCCTCCTCAACTACATCGATGAATTGATGACATGAGCTCTCTAGCAGCTACTGATTTACAAACCACTTTTTACAAACTAAAACATGACCCGAATGTGACAAATTACCACAGAAGTAAAAAAATCTCATCTGAATGTATGTCAGAAACATTTACAAGGTTTTTGCACAGCTGTTACATTACCAACACTGGTTTGGAACTAATTAATACAGATAGCTTTTTATGAAGCAAATGAAAACTTGCATTAAACATCGCATTTCTCTCCACAGTCACAATTTGGATGTATTACACTTTGTTGGATAAACAGAATAAAATTAAAATGTTTTGACACAGAACCACAAATAGGCTGTGTAAATCTGCAGCTTGGGCTGGATGAAAATCAGCCCACATGTTAGCAGTTCTTATTTGTCTTATGACCTGTTGGTGGTACTGTGGTGCTGGAGTCCAAAATAATCAGCTTCGAGTCATGTGTTAACACCAAGTAAAACGATGCAGATGCCAAAGATGAAACCTGATTTTATCTTCTCTTTGAAATAGAGGGTTATACCCTTCTTGACCCTTTATACCATATCAGAATATCAGAATTCTGTGAACATCATAGGCTGAACCCATCCATGGGTGGGGTTTTGAAAGGAACAGAAAGCTCAGAAAGGTTTATCAGTATATAATCTATCAGATTTTTACATCTCGGGTGTGCAAATGCTTGATCTGATCCACTACGCGAAACACAACACCTGTTCATTTACACAGGCAACACTGAGTTGCCACTTCGAGCGACTCAAAGTGTCAGAGAAAACACAGTGTAATGCTGGAGTTCATTTTTCACATTTATACTGAAACCTCCACATAAAGGCTCATACTTTTTAACACTGAGAATGCCGGAATCAGAGGAAGATGAAATAAACGCTGAAATTATCAGTTTTCTGTTAGCTGCTGTTAAGAAGCTGCTGAGAAAGATGAAGACCATGAGAAGATCAGCCAACTCAATGAAGTAAGAAGTGAAAAACCATGAAGAATCAAGAGCGCAGACGGGAAAGAAGTTTTCAGAACTTGTCTTGGTCTTTGACTTTAATGCAAACCTCTAGTGCAAATGGAAACAGCATAGTATGTATTTACAGTATACCTATGGTTTCAATAATGGAATTTAAATAATGAAAAAAGATTTTTTATCAATATTATGACCCAGTTTTGCAATTTTACAAAACTGCTTATTGTCCAAGTGCTTTTTCTCAAGTTAGCATGTTAAAATTTAGTCAGAGAACTGAGGTCTAACATTTGCTCTTTTGCTACTAAAGAGAAGGATGACAGATATCAGTTTTGAACACATCACATTAATAATAATTATAAAGCCCAGTTATATATTATAATTATTGTTAAAAAGCAGTTACATTGTCTCGAACTCTACTGGCAAACTTTAAAGTGTATAAGAATGCACTCGCTTCCACTTCTCTCTCTTTCTCTCTCATTCTCTCCCTCTATCTCTCTCCTCTTTCTCTCTCTCCTTTTCTCCTTCTTTCCTTCTCTCCTTTTCTCTCTCTCCTTCTCTCCCTCTCTCTCTCTCTCCTTCTCTCCCTCTCTCTCTTTCTCTTTCTTTCCTTCTCTCCCTCTCTCTCTCCTTCTTTCCTTTTTTTTCTCTCACTCTCTCTCATTCCTTCTCTGTCTCTCCCTCTCCTTCTTTCCTTCTCTCCTTTTTTCTCTCTCTCTTTCGTTCTCTATCACATTCCTTCTCTCTCTCTCTCTCTCTCTCTCTCTCCTTTTCTCCTCTCCATTTCTCTCTCTCCTTCTCTCTCTCTGTCATTTACAGGTTGCAGGATTGCATGATGTGTGTGTGTGTGTGTGCACTAGTCCACTCACACGAACGCGTGGTAGAGCAGGGCCCATCCTCTTGGTCTCTCGAGCGCGTCGTAGATGAGGTTCTGGATGCGCCGGGTGCGCGCGTTGTTCCTCTTGACGGGGCGCGTGTACCCCAGCGGTGTTTTCGCGAGCAGCCCGATGTTCTGCGAGCCGCGCTTGAAGTCCACCACCCTCGCGCTCGCGCCCGCCAGCAGCAGCGCGCCGTCCCGCTCCAGCTCGCCGTCCCGCGCGCTCCTCCGCCCCGTGCCGCCGCCGCGCGCCTCCTCCTCCTCAGCGCCGCCATTCCTGGCCCTGATGAGCCCCATGTTCAGTGGCGCGTGTGCAGCTGCGGGATGAAGTGCATGCCATGATCCGGGCGGGAGCGCGCGAGCCCCTCCAGCGGGTCATTTAAGGAGAGAGGCGCGAGGCGGTTCCGCTGTGGAGAGAGAGAGAAAAAAACACAGCACCCCGTCCATTACTACACACACACACACACACATACATACTCACACACACACACACACACACACACATATACATACTCACACACACGTACACACATACACACACGCGCGCGCGCACACATATATACATGCACACATACACATACACGTGTGTGTGTGTGTGTGTGTGTGTATATATATATATATATATATATATATATATATATACA